>JAVYIG010003846.1:0-180375 GCA_035222895.1 Strongylocentrotus droebachiensis
GCTGAACATAAACACATCAGTGTCATAGTTTCAAAGTACCTTTAAAGATGCTATGTCCCTTTTGCAGCCACCTCAAATTCTGTAGAACTTTGCAGGAATTTGAATATGTCATGTATGTCCCTAATATCTGTGAAATTTAAATGTTAGCAGTGTCCTAATATTCAAATTATGCAAGGAAACCTGTTTACTTGCTAGACTTCACTATCAGACTTTATTGTCAGTATTGAGTGACCGACTGGCTTTTCTTCTTCTTTGGTAATAACATACCAGTACATAAAAAAGTATTTGTCTACATCAATAACCCACTTCTTGTTTCATGGCCAAAATTAAACTGATTGAAACTTTGCGCAGCATAAAACGTGAAACATGCGGTACAATGGTCTGAAATCAAGACTATTACTTATTGGCTCTACAGCTCCTAAGTCCGATTTGACAACTAATAGTCATTATTTTCCCACTTAAAGACATTTTCAAGCCCATTTTTGTAAGGGGAGTTCTAAATTAGTATTATCTTTCAAATGCCATCGGAATTTAACCTTTTCATATTTTGGCCTGCAAAAGGGACATAGTACCTTAGACTTGTTTACAATAGTTATGCCAAAATTAACTGCATGAAAACGAATTATTATTTCATATACATTTTTTTCCCCCAAGTCCTTGATGATCTTGATCAATACAGGTAATAACACTTGGAAAATGAAAAAAAAATCAAACTTCTGAGTAAAGCGTTCCTGAGCATAAAATGGAAAGTAAAAGGAGGAAAGTAAGATGGATCGATATGTTCTTACGTTGACAAACATATCCGGCATTACTGTGATATATCACGACGATTTGCAATTCAATGGATATCAATTGTACCTCTGTGTTTTGAAAAATCTATGCAGGGCTATAATATCACACGTTTCTCTTCTCGGCACACCTCATTCTCAACCCGACTGAAAGATAAATCTCAGAAGTGTAACTCCCCATATCAATGGGAAATATAATCTCTCTTATACAACCTTTATTTTCTCGAGCTAGTCTTTTTGTCCAGACGCTGTTTGACATGGAATACTGTTGCTCATTTAATGTCAAAAAGAATGACCAACTTGTTGTTATTAAATACAAAATCACTGTGTGTATTATTATTTCAACCAAGGTCTATAAACTTGTGAAGTTGTCGAGTCTATATACATATTTGATTAATGAAAAAACCTAATCATTATGTATCCAATGTATTGTCAGTTTTAATTATAAAGAAAATTAATGGTTGATCATGACGTGTTTATAAGCCTATACTGTAGAAAATTGGGCAATTCAACCATGTGGCTGCGAACAATTTTTAAAGGGATCTTGGTAACATTGTTCAGATGAGAGAAATGGTGCTAAGGTAGTGACCTCAATGCTAGATGTAAAACTAAAGATAATCTGAAAGTTTGAGTGAAGACAGACCATCATGAATGATACAAATTGAAAAAAACTTATCTGATTGATTCCTTAATTTGTCCAACTATATTATTACGATTTAATTACAATTTTAGGTGGAATGTAAATCGTCACAAAGCAATGAATTGGCTCTTATACCATTCCAAACATTTAAGCGTTGAAAAGATTTTAAAAGCCTTTTTTATGTCTTATTTTCATGGAAACAGGGTAGGGAAAATTCAAAAATGGTTGGGGAATTTACTGTTACAGTTTGTCGCACAGTGACGCCTTCAAAGGACACTATAAATATAATTTGTGGTTTGAGAATTTGTTCAGGATATTTTTGCATGTTAGATGGTTATTACAGTAGAAGTAATATAATAAGTAACATTTCACACACAAATTACGCATTTTTTCATAAACTTCAACAATGTTACCGAGTCATGTACACTATCGTTATCTAGCCATTTCGAGTTATCATTATCATTTTCTTTGACACGAGACCGGTTCCTTCACATAGGTCACACCTGTCGTATGCACGCTGTCACCAGAAATGTCAACCAACGCTCGAGAATGCTCCCCTTCTTCTTTTCTTTTTTTTTCTTTGCAAGCGTTAAACATCCCAAATAAAGTGTCTATACACTCGTGACATTTTAATCTGACCTTAGACGTGCATCAATTTGGCTATTGTTCTTCAATCCCCCACTTACTATTTCTTCAGTCTCAATATACAGAGGCGTATAGCATGAGTTCAACACTGGGTGGGGAGGGGGGGAGGGAGCACCCAGGTGCGGATCCAGATTTCTTAGTGGGTGGGGGGGGGGGGGGGGGCCCAAATTTGAAATAAATTTGAAATTTAGAGTGCTGAAATTTGAAAAAAAATCGTGCCGGCCAATATTTCGCTCAGTAGGGGGGGGGGGGGGGGGGGGATTAGTGAGCACTATTTTTTTTTTTTTTTTTTTTTTTTTTTGCTCCCGAAAATTTGAAAATCGCGCCAGCTGATAATTCGAACTTGGTACAGTCTTTAACGTTGCACATTTTGAATTTTCATGTTATGAATCAAGTATAAATAGCAATCAATCTATTCGAATTGATTTGTGTTATTCATGGTTTAAATAAAGTCAATATAATTCAGAAGCACGGTGAATTTTTCTGACAGTACCCAAAATAAATTGTCGCCATTTTGTCCCCTGAAGCTGTATTACTTTCCCTGCACCAGGGTCACTATTGTTGTTTACCTGTAGAACAAACCAGCTCCGTTATTATGCAGCATGGCATCGATGTCACGGTAACTTAAGCGTGTTTGTATGAATGTAGGCAATAATTTCATGGAAGCGATCAAGTTGAAGTGGTAGAGTAACACTCGTCAGTCTTGATGAGGGATCCCTAGGGCCCCATCCAAACTGCTTCGAGTGAGGTAACACGAACTCGGGCCATAGTTAGTAGAGTATTTTAAAGCCCCACTGTCCTATTGTGTAGCTACTTGCTCCCTCTATATAGAAAACTTCCCCAATCGGTGCCTGTTGGTCCCCCATGATCCTCTTTTTCTTATGTTAGTGAGAGCTGATTTAATGAGATAGCCACCTGTCAGTGACCTCGCTGTGTTGTCTAATCCCTTCTGGCCCAGTAGTATTGACAGTCTTTAAATAGAAAGTGGAGTAATGGTCAAAGCTGTTTTATTCTGGAAGAATCTGTCTAGAAGTTACTGGGAAAGAGTGATAATGTCATCCATGAGAAAATGTATGCGTTTTTACGTTTTGGATTTTATCCAAATGATAAAATTGACTAAATCTTACTGGAAATCGCATATAAACGTGAAAGAAATGCGAACAGGATGAATTCTGGAGACACATACGAAACATTAAATATGGTTCAGAGTTTTAACATAGATCATAAACTGAATGCCTACAGGCCTATATTTTAAGGGTTTCTTTTTCATGTGGTATTGCTGCTGTGATATTCGTCCTCCATAGGTATAACGGGAATGAGAAAACTCACAAAGTATTACCATATACCAAAACTCAATTTTCTCTTTAACAAACAGACGTTGAATGGTTAGATTTTTTAAGGGGCCAGATGGACATGCAATGACGAATACGTCGTGTTTTCTTGATTTCAGATATTATAACCGATGACATGGAGAAGAATGGATGCCTAACGTCTCATGCATACATGGTCACTACTGATGTAGTCCCCTCATGATGGGGGGGGGGGGGGGGGGGGGCTGTACTAGGTCCCTTTATCCCCACTTTCGATACGCCTATGAGGTGGATGTTGCCACTATGAATATGACGGACAAAGAAAGAGGAACAAATATACAGTTCCTGTTAAATAGTGTAGAACTGGTTGTCACATGCATATTCACCTGTTTTACACATTTTTACTTAATAGCAGTGAAGTGGTTGTTCCTTTGTCTACCACAGCACTTGTTGAGGGTAGAATGAGGAACTGTATATTTTGTCCTCTTTCTTTGTCCGTCATATTCATAGTGTGCCCTAATATTGATAATTTGACATTTCTATGACGCCATAACAAAGACGGAATATCTTACATATCCTTCTACATCTCTTCATACAGAGTTTTTTCTTTAGACGATTTCACAGATTTGGCCATCTACTGCACAATAAATTGCTTCACACTGTCTGTCTGAAGCAATCTGTCTGCATTCAAGTTAAGATGGGTAGTCATATCACCTCTCCGTTGTCCTCACCTCAGTCTTATATTAGCGCAGGTTTCGGCATGAGAAGATGCCCAAACATGAATTGAATCTGACCGTCTTCCTTTTTTTAATTAGAAGATCGTTGTGTTCACTGTAATGCAATTATATCTGTGGTGAAGAGACGTGAAGGACATGTGTAATATTCTAGCTTTTTTGCCTTGCCATAGAATTTGTGAATTTTCCAATATTGGGCCAACCATCACCTCACAGGTATCAAGTATACATGTAGCTTTAATAATGAAGAAAAATACATTTCACTATCATGAATTAGCAAAGTCTCTACTCAACTTCTTTGCGTAGGCCTACTAGAAATATTTTGATTTGGGAAGTTAATAATTGGGCAAACATGACAAAAGACGTCACTATACACTATACACACACAAAAAAAAAAAACTTACATTGTCACGAACTATAAATTATGACAATTTTGATGGCTACCTTCTCCCGCTCTGAGAAATGTTATGTATGCCCCCCCCCCTGTAAGCTGCCCTTACGCCTACATGAATAATTAAGGTATTGTGTAATTCTCTCAAAGCTGCAGTTGATGTAAATATAATTTTCATTATCACTGCGCGTCATTGTTTATGGTCGAATTATTAGTCTCATCCCATTGTCAGAGAGCTCATATTACATAGCAAAGACCTTGCTATCTGCAAAGTTTCATTAATTTGAAGTAAAAAGATATACCAAAGCGATATATCGCATGCCTTCTGGCTATGCATGGGCATGATTAATGTCTACATCCTATAGCCATCAGTCTGGCAAACTGCGCTGGAGAAAGGTAGACACTAGGATGAAAATTATACGAAGAAACATTGGATAACGCTAAAGAAATGGGGGATTTCCCCCTTGTGTTTACTTATAATTATCCCCGAAATCTGACTACCCTGTGGGATAATGATCGATTTGAATTCATAGATTATTATTTAAAGTATTTTGGTACATGTTTCAAACTCGATATTCCAGATTAGACCAGAATTGTTGCAATTAGTAAAAAGTATCCATTATTGTGTTTATGGGCTCTTCGCCTAAACATGCCCCCAGGTAAAAAGAGATTCTATTTTCTTTGCTTTTCAAAGCACTACCAAGCACATGAATTATCGTTAAAGTATTGCCTATATTTATATCAGAAGCGAAACGCAAATATAGACAGTTTACCTATCAAAATATGTAAAGTCACATCAATGCACATAAATATGTACGTTCGAGAGAAAAGATAAGAGAGGGAAACCAATAAATCAAGGACAGATCAAAACAATAACAAATCAAATGTAAACGTAATTGATTTTAACGCATTAACTGTAGGGCTAACCAACATTTATCACAGTCATGCAGATCCGTGAAAATCTTGTATCATGCTGCCCTAATTTGGAAGTTCAATTAGAGTAAGGGTCAAGTCCTGATATTCATTTCGCTTTCCTGTACGGCCTTTACAAACAAAAAACATAAATTAAGAAGAAACAGCTTTGTTATCTGTAAAGTAATTTCAAGTCGAAGCCGAAGATTTTTTAAAGAGTGTCTGTCCAACTTGGAATTACATTTACATAATGTTTGATATTTTTACAAGAATGTTCACCATTCAATTTTGTCGCAATCATAAATTCAAGTTTTATCGTAGCCATCATGATTTTTAAGCATCATCATTATATCGTACAGTCAGATTGAGGACAAAGTTCATCCGGAAATGATAGTCTTCAGGTCAAGTGTGATGTCATAATGTCATCATTGTTTTGTGTTAACGATTTCAGACGTCGAGATTTGATTTACAGGTTCAGTGACATACGATGGTACAAGAGTGACACAACAACAGGTGGAAAGAGATAGAGAAAGAGAGAGAGAGAGAGAGAGAGAGAGAGAGAGAGAGAGAGGGTGGGGGTGAGGGGGGGGGGGGGGGGGTCAGTATGCCAGGGCAAAGGAGAGCAGGGGAAATCTAAAGATTTGGAAACAGAGCAAGGAGAGAGGAAGAAGAAGAGGTAGGAAGAAAAAAGACCGAGTTTGCGCGCGAGTGTCATAGAGAGTGTCTAGTGTGGGCGTGTGTGTGTGGTATCTGAGAAGAGAGAGAGAAAGAGAGAGATAGAGAGAGAGAGAGAGAGAGAGGTGGTACATCATCATCATGATCATCGTCGTCTGAAGGTGCTCGATTGTATATGTCAGATAAAATCATGAGTTACGAGACTACATTATCTGTTGCAAACGATGATGTTACAGTTGATCTGTAATCGTCATCTTAGCAAGGCTAGCCAAGAGAGATAGAGAGAGAGAGAGAGAAAGAGAGAGAGACAATCTACTACTTTTATTTTATTTATTATATACCTCAGACTTTTCACAAACATTGTCTCAGTGGTTAGAGCGCCAACCTCATGAACGGGAGGTCGTGGGTTCGAACCCCGGCCGGGTCATACCAAAGACTTATAACAATGGGACCTTCTGCCTTCTAGCTAGGCGCTCAGCATATTAGATTGGAGAAGGGTAGTAATAACATATTATGTTATGCAGGGCCCGCTGGAAGAGCAGTTTCATAACTGAAGTGGCCACCCTGGGTAAATAAAACGTTATTATTATGTGTTGAATTTTCTTTTTATTCTTATTTATAACTGCATGAATGTGCTGTTTTCATGGTTTCACATTGAGCCATCTCAATTTAAAATCACTTGATTGTCGATCAAATTATACCACAATGATTTTCAATTGGATTATAAGTGAAGCTGTAAATAATTTGTTAATATTCAAGATGCAATATTGACAATATCGACAATATTGATGTAGATACATGACAAAATAACATGGGCATGCAGGTGACAGATGATAAGTGGGTAGATAAAAAAAGGAATATTGTTTCCGATTTGTTATGCTGTATAACTGAAAACATTCGATGATGATATAGAAAATATTTCTCATTACGGGTTGCATTTTCTTGTGTAATATAACATTCATGAAAGACCTACGTGTAAGATTTCCTTCAAATCGATGAAGAAGACTTTGATTTAGAGATATTTTAAAAAAGAAGACAAACAATACTGTCAAAATTGCTGTTGTACGAAAGGAAATCGAATGGCTGATGCAATATGCCTAGCGGCACGTATCCCGTGTCTTATTCTTGATTGGATAAAAAAAAAGCTATTTTAAATAGGTGATCTAATGCTTGTTGGTTTGGGAATGATAAATATTTTCCTATCGAGTTAAAAGTTTTCCTTGTATCTTTTTCCTTCGTTTCCTCTACTCATGTTTACAACACTTATTGTTCCACCCGCCTTCTCCCCCTTACCCATCACTTTTTCCCCGTTCTCTTTATTTGCTTCTGTCTCTGTATCTCTGTCTATCTCTCTCTCTCGCTTATAATTTCCACTTCACAGTCTAGCTACAGTGTCAGTAAAGACGGTGTTGTTTTCCATTGCATTCCTTCGTATCGTATGTATGACTACGAAAGTTGAGCAGTTTCACTCTCAACGAATATTGTTCATATCTTGATCAGAAATTTCTGGGAAAAAACAGGGGCTAGCGTGTGAGGGCATGTGATAACCCGTGCAAAATGTTGTTTGCAAATTGCCAAAGTCTTGAAAACAAAAAGGTGTAATTTACTCTCTTTTCTATTACATCAGATTCAGTTTCAGTTTATGTTTCATATTTCTTATTTATTTCCAATTTTGCAATGATTTCACATGAGTACCTCATATCAATTTGCTCGAATGCATTGAATTAAAAGACTGAAGTAAAAAGAAGAATATAATATGGAGGGGCCTACGGTGAAAGCTTTGCTTGTGAGTGAGTGATATGCTACTTTGCATAGTTCCGAGGATCATTTTTTTGCCCTTTTTGAATTTAAAAGAATAAATTAAACGGCCTTGCGGAAAACAGCCACATGAAGATGAAGAAAGAGACGTCAGAGAAGAAGATTTAAGAAGAAGAAGAAAAAGAAGAAGAAGAAAAAGAAGAAGAAGAAGAAGAAGGTCTACAAAGAATAAAGGAAGACGAAGAGGATATTTTAGATATGAAGTTTGAAAAAAGGTAATAACGTATTTCTAGACCCTTGAAGGTGTCACTATTCGTGGGACATAAATTAATTTAAATTTAAAATATCACTACTCCATCATTTAAAAAAACTACCTTGATAAAAAATGACCTTTAAAATGGTAATTCTAAATAGGAACAGCCCCTGTGGATTTCTCAAGCTGTCATGGACGAACAACATGAGCACATTTAGCGTCTGCTAGCAAATACTCCAAGAGTCTATTACATTTTTGTCGGATTTCGGGGATAAATAATACCTTTTAAATCCGCAGAAGGTTTCCCTGAATGTCGAGTGTCAGTAATATTTTTTTAATTATTAAATAATGCCTTATGGGATTGTGATAGATTGACACAATCTTTATACCATTTAAAAGAATTCAAAATATGTAGATGATGTTGATGTAGTCATAAGTGGAAATCGATATTCAAGAGAAAGAAGGAAGGAAGAGAAGGCGATGGATGATGAGTGGGAGTATAGAATCAATAGAACAGAGAGCAGAGATGGTGAGCATTGTCTAGAGGAAAGGTTTTCTTCCCTTTCATGCTATGCAGTTTGAAATATTCAGGGTTCATTGTCCGGTTCAGGTATACAGGCAGAGTTTCGCATGTTTACATTTTGATCATGATATGGCGTCAAACAATTCTGAAAACGCCTTTTTGATTTTTATTTTGAGAACAATACGTCGAGGTACCATTTGTCTTAAAGGAAACCAAAACCTTCATAATAAGTTACTTTTATTGTAAAGTTTAAAAGATTTGAATAAAATCAGTGAAAATTTGAACAAAATCGAGCAAGGAATAAGAAAGTTAGAGCTTTTTTAAATGACTAGTCACTAGAGGGCGGTATTCAATTTGATGACATCATCTGTGAACAACTCTCCATGCCTTTTGTGACATAAAATTTCACAATTTTTTTGTTTTCTTCGTATTTATTTGTGTTCTTGATCCGACTTCATAACATGTGAAGTAGAATATCACTTTGCATTCTATATCTTGCTTTCAGGGGAGTACATTATCTCAATCACAAGAAAGAAGGAAAAACATGAAATTTGATGTACAAAAGGCATGGAGAGTTGTCCACAGATGATGTCATCAAATTGAATACCGCCCTCTAGTGACTAGTCATTTCAAAAAGCTCTTACTTCCTTATTCCTTGCCCGATTTTGTTCAAATTTTCACTTTTTTTTTAAAATATCTTAAACTTTACAATAAAAGTAACTTAGTATGAAGGTTTTGGTTTCCTTTAAGGCCGTGTCCATTTCCTGAGATTCTTGGATCGCGCACGAGAGACTGATTGTATCCTCACGTGTGGTAGTGTTGACACTTGTTAAAGATAAACTCCAGTACTGGTAAAAAAAAAAAAAAAAAATTCTCACAGAATCAAACGAAACTTACACTGAATGTTCAAGATTACAAATAAATGACATGTGCCAAACAATTTTGGAAGAAAATTTATACTGGCTGAGTAATGAGCATAGAAAGACAAGGAAATCAAGGTAGTACTAGCCCCGACACCATGTGTGTTGTCCCATAGATAGCTTTCTATGTGAGTGCTTGTTACTTTACCAAGACTCGGTCAAATTTATTATGATTTTGATGACTCCAGAACCATGCAGTGCACACCAATACTTACATGCTACATGATCAACTGTTTCTGATCCTTTTCCACACCTTTTCTTTCACAATGCAATCGCATTACCAGTACTAAAGTTTAGCTTTAACCCGTTGACTACTGAATTATCATAGTCCTAATTTGTTTAGTAAAGAAAACACCCGGTTCGAGCAAGCAATGGGTTAAGTATCCTTTAGATACACAGCCTTGATAACAAGTTCAAGGAGTGGTTTGTTAATTTTGCAGATGGTGACGTCAAGATATATACAAGTCATGTAAGAAAACGCTTTCAAAACAGCACCCATCAATCGTGGGTATGTTTTCATGGCTCTGGCATGGGAGGGGGAGGGGCACTGATCTCAGTAGTTTGCTGAAATCCGTGGATTAGGGGAGGGGATCCCATCATCTTATTTACAAGTTCTCTTTACCTTCTCCATCTCATTTTATATTTCTCTTCTTTATCTCCCCCTCTCCCTCGTATTCGATGAGGATAGGTATTCCCGTGCATCCCGTATTTACGCTACTAATGATAAACTAGATAATCCAGATTCTTTCCGACACGACAGTCGGAGTATTCATTCACCTTTTTTTCTTGACAATAGATAACCTTTAAAAAAATAAAAAATCGTCAAGGTCACAGAAAAAATATAAATCCCATGTTTTATCTGAAACTTACACCTACTATCATCTGCAATTCAGATATGACATCATGGACAGTCTATACAATTCTAAAAACATTGTCTTCTAAAGACATTTACAAAAATAATGAAATTGAATGACAATATGTGTGAGTCTGTGAGATGATGATGATGATGATTTAATGATTATGATGATGATGATGATGGTGTGCTACATTTAAAAATATTGAAAGATTTCGAAAGACATTGATGTTTACTTCGAGGTAGGTGTGTTACACCCACAGATGTAATAATGCCCACAAATGTAATAACGCCCACAAATGTAACAACACCCACGAATGTCATAACACTTTACCCACAAATGTAATAATTTCACCCACAAATGTAATAACCACTTTACCCACAAATGTAATAATTTTGAATCAACCACAAATGTAATAATGACTTTACCCACAAATGTAATAAATTTGAAGTGATATTTTGAATCACCCACAAATGTAATAATGACTTTACCCACAAATGTAATAAATTTGAAGGGATATTTTGTCGAATTTAAAACTAAAACCCTGTAATAAAGCATGGGTACAGCGCGCAGTCTTTGCTCCAGACCCGGTTATTTCAAAAAAATTAAAAACTCTTCAAAACTAAGACCCAACCATCTTCCAAACTAAGACCCGGTAATAAAGCGTGGGTTTAGAGCGTAGTTTTTCTTCCAGACCCGGTTATTTCAAAACTTTTTAAAAATCTTCAAAACTAAGACCCCATCATCTTAGTCTAGTCTTTCCTCCAGAAGTTAAAAAACAAACAAAAAAGAAAAGAAAAGAAAACAAAACAACAAAAAAAACCTTTTAAGCTAAGACCCCTCCATCTTCCAAATTAAGACCCGGTAATAAAGCATGGGATTAGAACGTAGTCTTTACTTCAGACTCGGTTATTAAAAAAAAAAAAATCTTCAAACTAAGACCTCACCATCTCATTCCTGTGGAGTAACATGGGTATAGAGCGTAGTCTTTCCTTTAGACCCGGTTATTTCAAAGGAAATAGAAATTTAAACAAATCCTCGAAACTAAGACCCACCATCTTATTCCTCTTTTTGTTTTCATTTAAAAATAAATTACATTATTATATATGTGGAAACAACACGTCGCAAATTAATGATTGGTCGGCGGTCACACGAACTGACGAATCAGTCAAAATGGTCCATATATATAACACACAGAGGAGGGACCGATTCGATGGTTCGTTGACCGTCGACGATTTCTTAATCATGTAAATATTCTAACGCCCACAAATATCCTGGAATTCAATGTTCGTAGAAAAAAGTAATTGAATAAGTGACCTTAAATGTATTTAAATATTGACGCTGATTGTTTTATGCATGTGATTATGAAATATGTTCACGATATGTAACATATATTTATATATATATATATATGTACGCTATTAGTGACATTGAAACGTTGGATTGCGATGTTATATTTTCATGAGTGCGTGAATGAATTACCTTTCTTCATGTGATGAACGTATCAATTACTTATACTGAAGACTACCAATTGGTACGCGGTACACGGTGTGAATTCATGAGAACGAAATTTATTCAAAGGCAAATACAAACAAAACACATTTATATTACAGTTTTCCCTACTTCTGAAACACTCAAGCAGCTATATAAACAAGAACAAGTCTGAAATGAAAATCGGTTAACAAGCAAATACTCCACCTTTTTATACGTAATAATTATTTTGGTTCTGTTACCGTTTGTATATTAATGAAACAACCTCTTCATTCGTTTGGAATAAAATACTTTCTATCTTACAAAATCTATGTATCCATCATTGCATTACTATAAAACCATAACCTCTGCAATTTACTCACATTGATCGAGAGAGTATATAGATATTTTATCAATCAAAGGGTTCTGCAATCGTTCATTCAAAACATGCAAATATGTTTCGCGCGATCTCGTTATACAGCTATTTATGATTTGTTATATGAAAGTATGCGTTGTTATTTGCTTGTTAACCGATTATCGTTTCAGACTTGTTCTTGTTTATATAGCTGCTTGAGTGTTTCAGAAGTAGGGAAAACTGTAATATGAATGTGTTTTGTTTGTATTTGCCTTTGAATAAATTTCGTTCTCATGAATTCACACCGTGTACCGCGTACCAATTGGTAGTCTTCAGTATAAGTAATTGATACGTTCATCACATGAAGAAAGGTAATTCATTCACGCACTCATGAAAATATAACATCGCAATCCAACGTTTCAATGTCACTAATAATGGTGGGTCTTAGTTTCGAAGATTTGTTTAAATTTCTATTTCCTTTGAAATAACCGGGTCTAAAGGAAAGACTACGCTCTATACCCATGCATGTTACTCCACAGGAATGAGATGGTGAGGTCTTAGTTTGAAGATTTTTTTTTTTTTAATAACCGAGTCTGAAGTAAAGACTACATTCTAATCCCATGCTTTATTACCGGGTCTTAATTTGGAAGATGGAGGGGTCTTAGTTTAAAAGGTTTTTTTTTTGTTTTGTTTTGTTTTGTTTTCTTTTTTTGTTTGTTTTTCAACTTCTGGAGGAAAGACTAGACTAAGATGATGGGGTCTTAGTTTTGAAGATTTTTAAAAAGTTTTGAAATAACCGGGTCTGGAAGAAAAACTACGCTCTAAACCCATGCTTTATTACCGGGTCTTAGTTTGGAAGATGGTGGGGTCTTAGTTTTGAAGAGTTTTTAATTTTTTTGAAATAACCGGGTCTGGAGCAAAGACTGCGCGCTGTACCCATGCTTTATTACAGGGTTTTAGTTTTAAATTCGACAAAATATCCCTTCAAATTTATTACATTTGTGGGTAAAGTCATTATTACGTTTGTGGGTGATTCAAAATATCACTTCAAATTTATTACATTTGTGGGTAAAGTCATTATTACATTCGTGGTTGATTCAAAATTATTACATTTGTGGGTAAAGTGGTTATTACATTTGTGGGTGAAATTATTACATTTGTGGGTAAAGTGTTATTACATTTGTGGGTGTTGTTACATTTGTGGGTAAAGTGTTATTACATTTGTGGGCGTTATTACATTTGTGGGCATTATTACATTTGTGGGTGTAACAAGGTGTCTTTCAGTATTTCGAAAACGAATCATCGCGATAATTCAGAGCAGATTTTGCCTTCCATGGTTGTCATGTAAACTGTGTTGTATTTAAACCATTATATGCAATTTGAAGCTTGTCATCATGACTATAGGCTGTCTAAAAAAAAAACTTACTTTGTTTGGTTGCCTTGTTTTCTGGCTACTAATAACACCATGAACTATCCAGATAAATGTTTTAATAGTTGTACCTGAAATGTTCAAGATGCGTAGTTGTCTAGACCAACACGTATACTACACAGTTGTTATTTGGGCAAGCTGTAGTCATATTGTTTATAAAACTCTCAGTATATAAAAGAGATTCTCTTATTTTTGTTTTCTAGTCTACATACAATTCTGCTGATGATATCAAGACCACCTGCGAGTAGCTAGATTTCAATTAACTTAAAACAACACGCATTAGTTGTTGTCCACTTCAATTAGCATACAACGCTCCTTTTGTATTTATCCGATGGATAGATTTAATTCTGTGGTTATGATCGCAAGCCTGTAGACATCAGTGCGACACGTTGTGTCTGCATCACGGGTCGTCGGGTCTATCTGGATCGAAGAGATTGACGACGCTGCTGAGAGCTCATACTTGACGCCAAGCGAGGAAACCCCTCCCCTCCTCCTCTGTACCCTTTACTGAGCCGCCCGCAGTACTCCTGTAACTTTCTTGTAACCAATAGGGTCTCGCCGTGCTCGAACACTGCACCAATAGGCGTGCAGCCCATCCGAGATGAGCGCTCGGCGTGAGGAGTGTTGAGTAGTAGCACTCATATACCAGGAGGTAGGGATGACGCTCGCAGTCCTATACCACTCCGCATCTTTTAGAATGTTTGCGAGTCATCGTCCCGCTCACCTGCTCTGCGATGTTGTTGTTTTAACCCATTATCATTTCAAGTCACATAATATTCTGTAACACCTAGCCGAGCTCTCCTATGCATGTGTCCAGTGCACCTCTCCGGCGGCGGAAACTGATGGTAGATACCTTACGCCATTCACGCTACAGGCAACATTCTACTCAAAAAGCTTTCGCGTAGATTCTTTTTCTCATCATCACCGCGGGGGGTATTTTTCGTCGCGATCGATGTCGAAGGAGCCGTCGATTCCCGGGACGTCAACGAAATCGACGTTGTTCTCCAAATTGTCTGGCCAGCAGGACTCGATCGAGTAGGATGTAACCTGGTTATTTATGATGTCCCCCAGACATCAAGGCGGATAATTGTTCCAGTTGGATTTCGATTGACATACATCTAGGGCGGTAAGTTCGGGTTCACTCTTAATATACTCTTACCCTTTTCAAATATTAGAATAATAAATGTGTTTCCTTAAGCTATTGGGATTTCCAATTTGTAGGAATTGACCTGTTATTATGAAGTAATTCCTTGAATGCTTCAAGCACTTGGCTAATGTATCATCTCTCCCACTTTGACCACAGAATACTCAATATTTTGCTGGTAATTTGAGTAATGTTAATTCCATTAGTAATACTGATTTTTCTTGAAGAAATTTTGATTTGTGTACAGCGCTTTGAAACTTTTATTTCACAAGCGCTATATTCATTTTTCGTAGTATTACTATTATTATTATAAATTATAGTGTAGATGAAGGAGATGGTTACTTGATATTGATAGAAACATAGAGAGAGAGAGAGAGAGAGATGCCATAATACTTGCCCCTGGTGAAAGTACTCTGTCATATTCCTTGTACAGGCTAAATCAGGGACATGTAAAGGCACATGGAAGCCTGGTTAATAGTGGACATGTCTGTGGTTTCACCAGGGAGAGATCTTCCAACTCCCTGCTTTGAGTATCCACTGGAATTGATACGTGCGCATTATTAATAAGCTGTTATATTTATTGCAATGTAGAGAGAGACAGAGTAAATCAAATAGAGAGAAGGGTAACAGCTAGGGGACGAGGAGAGAGAAGGCGGGAATGGAGGAAGATGTGTTGTAAACATTAGTAAAGGAAACGAAGGAAAAAGTTACATGGACAACTTTTCACTCGATAGTAAATACAAAAAAAAAGCATCATTCCCAAACCAACAAGCATCGAGTCATCCATTCCAAATAGTTTTTGTGTTATCCAATGAAGAATATGACACGGGATACCGGCTGCGAGGCAGATTCCATAAGCCATTCGATTTCCTTTCGTACAACAGGTTTTTATACACGATAATATTATCATCGTATGTACTAAAGGAGGAACATATAGTAGAAGTGTTGAAGAAAATATTTCTCTTAGACATTGTAGTATCAAGATAAGTTCAGACTGGATACAAATAAATAATCTGCTGAAGAGATAGATATAGGTTCCGTTAATAAACAACGAACAAAACAAGCTAGTACGCAGTCCATTACAATCAATGGTAGGATAATAGATTATTTCATTTCAAGCGTGGTGTTTTTTTCTGTGTATGTGATTTTTCATAAAGTTTGAGGGTTTTTGCTTACATTTCCTCTTCGTCTTGCAAGCCTGCGAACACATTATATGCACTGCAGGAAACTGGATGGGAGAAGAAATAATATGCTGGTTTCGAGTGAAAACAAAATGAAATAAACATGTTACAATTACATATATTTGAGACTGCTTTTCTAAATTTTGGACGTTTGAAATTTGATTTTATGAATTTAAAGAGAAAACTAACAAACTTAAAAATACAGAGTGGCAGTTGGTCGGAAAATGTTTAAGTTGGGATGGGGTTGTCACAGACCGTTGGGTGAAAAATAATACAAAATAAATATCGATAATCTGGTGAATAGTATGCACCAACTATTCTCATTCGCATTATTTAATGATGCCTTAAAAAATTACACAATCGTGGCCTTATACAAGATGTAGATCTTATCATATTACAAAATGGTATACAAGTAGATGAAAAGTTGATTTTAAACGAGATCCCCCCTAATGTAGTGAACTTTATTGGATAACTTGTTCAAGTTCATAAAAGTTTCCCGCGATAAATAACTGAAAATTCAATTCATCTGCTTGCAGGTTTCTTCCTGCATTATTTTGTATACTTCTCCAGTATCTTTCCATCCTTAAACTTTAAAGCCCAACAGAGAATATATGGATGCCCAATGCGGCTCTACTAACGTGGGACGGGGCACACGTGCTACCTAAAACGTAGTCAAAGTCAAATACATCGTAAAGACTATACCTGCTGTCGACGTGATATCATATATAAAATTCTCTAGCGCACGACCGTTTCTAGGCAACCATAACGCCGGGTTACAGGGGTTAACATATGTTATGCGATGTATAAAATATTTGTTTTTTAATTCTCTCTTCAGAAATGTTGTAGAGAACAGAGAGCGAAATGAGAGAAGGAAAGTTGATGCAGAAAGATATACAACTAGAATCATATTCTAAAATCACAGTCGTTTTTCATGAGCACAGACGACGTTGTCCAAAATGTTTTTAATGCTTAGATTTGCTAATCATTTATATCTGTTATCACTCCGTAAACGAGTAAAGGAAATGAAGTTTGAAATGTTTTTTTTTTCTTCATTTGCTAGCTGACTGCCAGACTGCGTAGGCAAAAATTGTACATTTTGAGTTTTTTCAAGAATATAAACGGCAACACATTAATGGAGGAAAAACCGACGCAAGAACCGACGGAGCTTGAAATTATACACATGACTTGTGTAGCCGCAATATTGTAGGTTGGGAAAGGATTGAATTATGACAAACAAATCTTGGTTTTAAGAAGAAAATGTAGACGATGACAGGAATAAATTGTACTCCGATTGGCGTGGGGATAGTAATCTAAGGATTTTTCTTCTTCTCGGATGTCCACATATTCGATATTCATTCACAAACCCTATACAGGTGTTGATCAAGGGTTGTGCGGAGGGGGGGGGGGGGGGGTTCAAGAGAGAGAGAGAAAGAGATAGATAGAGCGAGAGAGAGGTAGAGAGAGAGAGAGGTAGAGAGAGAGAGAGAGAGAGAAAGGCGAGTCACATTTAAAATAGTTTGCTAAATATTTGTTTCATGTTCCTTTTATTTCCCAAAACTGAAAGAACAGTCCAATCCATTTGTATGAAAGCAGGAAAATAAGTTAAACTAAATGGCAAAAGTTTGAAATAAATCGGACCGATAATAAGAATGTTTGAAACACGAGATTACAAAGTATTTGTGAATTTCAAATTGGCAGTATGGTCAGTGGATTGTCACGACGGAGTCGTGGATTTCTCTCCCGTACAAAAGAATCATTATTTTGGGTCTTTCTCCTAAATGCCTTCTCTCTTGGGGCACTACTCAAAATATATTATAGGTCCCGAGTCATATATTGTTGGACAATTGACAATTGAGTCATTTTCTTCTGTAATTAAGGGAGGGGGACAGGGGCGTTGGCTCCATTCAGAGTCGCCTTATTATGGGTGATAAAACAGTATCGAAACCGTATTTAGAACCAGGATCATATCCTTTGAGGGAACATGTTCTATCTGTGTCAGTCTAATTGCCATCGTACCTGTCTTTCTCCTGTAGAGGCATTAGATTATCTTATTTGTTCATCTTACTTTCCAAAAACAAGGTACGTCTGTCGTCCACAGCGTATCGTTTTCTCTCTAAATCCTCTCTACATGGAAACGATGCTAAAGCCTTTATACTATCGGCTTCTTCCCGGGTAGTACCTGGCCGGGCTGTTTCTTCTAGTGGCACCGCAAGAGGGGGTTTGTGGTGGTAGATTGACATCCCGTGTCCATTTTATCCATATATTCTAAAAATCTAAAAGAAAAGTAATTACCCTTTTTCTTGTGGCCTGTTGTGGGCAACTTTAAGAATCTCAAAACGTTATTTTCTGCTCGACTGAATGATCCCGGCTAACTTGTCGCCAAATTTGACCGACACCCCCTCCCCCCACCCATTCAAAATGTTCCCGCGACGCCCCTGTCCTCTTTCCTGGTAATAGGACATGGAGTATTTGCAATTAGATGTCCGTGATCCGATAGGTCCGGTTCAACGTTTCTTGTTGTTGTTACTTTGTATTATTATTCGAGGCGTGGTATTGGCAACAATTGAGAAATTTTGAAAGTGTCCAATATCACTATGAAAACATTGCATTCTTCGATACCGAAGTAAGTTTTTTTTTACAATCTAGACTTTAATCTAAAAGCCAGCATTTCAAACAACCAACTATATTTAGCTTTACACAAAGTGCTCTTTGAAAAGAGCTTGTCTCAACTAGCGACAAAGAAAACACAAGTTTTAATATCTTTTACTTTCTTTAACTGGTATGAGACTTTCATTTTAAAAGTGTTCGGGCTACTGTTGAGCCGGAAAATTAGGGCACAACAACGTGTTAATTTTCTTCGCTACACTGAAGTTCTCGTGTCACATTAATCATGTCAGTTTTCAGTTAACGAGGTCTACGAAGATCATTTGTCGGTCGACACTTGTCAAGATGCGCAATTTGACGTCATCACATCTATTGACATCATTGTTATAGCCTGGTTCCAAGACTTTACGAGCTTTTTCATTCAATTAAAATGATGTTAAAGGGCAATCCGATCTTAAAAGACAATACTCTGAAAGAAAGAGTGGCGATAGACTGAACGAAATCGGACAACAAATAGAGTTTTCAAAGCTGTAATCACTATATGCATGGGCACTTCAGTTTGCTGTGACGTATAGTGTCGGACATTTTTCACATTTGTTTCAGCACACAAAATGACTAAAGTATCAATTGTTAAAATGTATGACCCAGGAGGGTCTTGCTCTTTTTAGATGTTCGATAATGATATGCTATCCATAATATGTTTTGAGTAGTCCCCTATAAGGGAGAAGACACTTAGGAGAAGAACATGAATTAATGATATCTGTGTGCAAGACAAACATTACAACAGTTGTCCTTGAATAATTTATAGGGTAAAACCCACTTACCGAATTGCCAATTTGAGATTTGCACAATTTTCGCGAACTTATATTTCAAACATTCATTTCTCTCGTATTATTGGTCCAATTTATTTCAATCAATTGCAAATCTATTTCTCTTATTATTTCTACTATTGTTTCTATTATTTTATACAAATGAACTTCTTATACAGGTTAGACTTCCCTTTAACTGCGTCTAGAGTATATCAATCGTATAGGTCCATGATCGTATCGTCTCTCGTATAGTCTCTTAGATGAAGGTACAGAAGATAATACGTCTCATATGCGTTAGGAGTAAGACTCCGCATTAAGTGAAAGTATGCATAAGCTTATTGGTAGGTACATAATTTATTTCGTCTGGAATTCTGGCTATATGATAGTATTCAGTCGATGAAAGAGAACCCTATACGATTGGTAATTGAAGTCAATCGATTATTGGAAAGAAAGTTCGCTGAGTGAAAGGGGATAACGCCGAAAGGGATAACCGTTTCTTCCCGGGATAATATTTTAGCGGCTACCGTGTCTAATATTTGAAGAGTTTTTGTAGCGGTTAAAGAACGTTTATTTTATACTGTCCTTTTCTCCGCAAACGATCATAGAGAGGAAACAGAGTGGACAGGTAATAAACAAGAAATTTACTCACAGAGAGAGAGAGAGAGAGAGATTGGAGGGGGCATGGAGGGAAGGAGAATAAAAGTAAAAATACATTATTCAATTCAATTCACTTAAATTTAAAACTAAATAATTAACAAGGTTGTATTTCACATGTAAACACAAGGATGAAGTTTGGGCAAATGTTTGCTTGCGATTATATATTTAAAAAAAAAGAATGCTTTTTTACTTTATTAATAAAGTTAGTTATTATTAATCCAAATCAATTATTTTATGCAGTCAAAATTTCTTAGGAGCAAAATGCATTGTTCTGCCTCTACCCTGTTTGTTCTTTTGTTTTTATTTGCGTCATATAAAAAAAATGCAATGAAACGAAAATAACAAACTGTATAAACATATACATAAAATACAGTTCACATTAGAAAGAATAAACATATGGCATTGAATTGAAAAACAATATTAAGAACGAAAGAATGTATAACGAAGAAAAAAGAAAAGAGAAACAGACGGCTGGATATCCTATTTTCAGCTGCACCTGCATTTTATAGTGCAGAAAAAAAGATATATTAAGGTCTCACGGCATTCATTAATTGTTTAAATAATGACATAGATCTGCAATTTCGAATAGGTTGGGGAATGCTGTTGTAAAAACTTAGCCCCCGTGTAGGAAAAAGCGCGTTTGCAGTTGTTTGTTCGGGGTTCGGGAAGGGAAAGATTATTGTACCGATTATATCTGATTAGGTCTTGGGGTATAAATAAGTTTACAGTTAAATAATTTAGAGTCATGTTATTCAGGCTTTTAAACCTGGAGTTCGTTCGTCCTTTTGTGTGTGAAGAAGGTTTGTCTCTGAGTTACTTCACTATAAATCTAAAAGTTTATCCTTGGTTTGGGTGGTTTTGAAGTAGAGTGAATGATTTCATAATGGATAATCGATTTTAGACATGAATATCATTCCCTCTCTCGCCACCATCTGTTCGTTTTTATGCAAGGTTTTAGGAGTTCAACCACAAGATCATCGTCGATAATCACCTACTTGCTGTCTTTCCATAGTTTTCGGAGGTCAATCACCAGATCATTGTCCATACAGGTGTTAGGTTTATGAGTCTCACAAGGGGGTAATTAAGCACAGACAGTGTTTGGCATGTTTGGCGGATATATTCTTCTTTCCTCGATCATCAAATAAAGACATTAACAGAGTATTTAAAGCAGTGAAACTAGATCCCAAATTGCTGAGAAATTTAGGCAAGTGGGAACGAGAGAAGTTCCCAATAATGACGTTTATGTTACAAATTAAGTGACATAGAATCGCTTGTTTTGATTTGAGACGGCTCTTACAAGTTTTTACGCTTCTCAGTATAGTCTGTATTTTTGGCGCACACTCAATCTAATTTCACCGACTGCTAAATATAAAATGCCAAAGAATTTGTTTGAAACGCAGTTTTTCATAGTAAGAAATCAAGTTTCGCTTTATTGATTTTTAATGACTTTGTCTGTTTATACTGTCAACCCAAATTAGACGTTATCTCACGAAGGAAAAAAAATGAATACAAAGTTACTAATACTGACTCAAAACACGTTGCTCTAAACCATTTCACCCTTTCATACGAGTTTAATTGAGGAAGGGGATCGCAAGTCATAAATAATAATAAATAATTGTTTGAAATAAATTCGTAACATCGAAGCTTTCCTATGAAGCATGTCTTATTGCCTCTAATCCGTGAGAATCAATTACATGTACATTAATCCCTACACAAAGTGGGGACAAAATTGAACTTGAACTAGTTGAAAGGTTACCGTAGAAATTGTATTTCTCTAGTCACATACATGTTGTTGTTGTTGTTGTTGTTTTTATTTCCGAAATCAGATAAAAATATTATACATAGTAAAATATACAAAATGAAATATGTATACATGTACATAGACAAAAATCGGTGGAAAGCGTTAGCCCAATTCAGCAGTGTTTATAGAACACTAATGTTCTTCCTTGGTATATATATATATATACATAGTATATGGCTTCTAAATAAGTTGATTATACGTACCTTGATATCATGGAAAGAAATACCTTCAAGTAGAAAGTTTCAAATGTCAGTATAGTTCGTTATTGCGGGATGTACAAATGTATTGGACTTGCCAAATACGAGATAATGTATACATTAACTATAAAGTAGTTCATTAATGAAAACGTGAGAGGTCAACAAAATAAAGAGGATTTCAGTAGATTTAAAAATGACGTTTTCACTACATTAGACAATAACATCGTTTAAAATGAACAGGTGAAACCGATTTCAGGCCACTTGCGCATCTGCCTACATGTATACAAACTAATCGTATAATAGGCCTACGGCAAATCTGAAAAGAAAAATATTTTAAGATTAATACATCTATAAATAAAAGTCTCATGGAATTAATGGTTGTTAATTGCGTCTGAATACGTAGTCATGCTTCAAAACAATATCAATGCCAACATGCATGTATTTCTAAACACCGAAGGGAGAAACCTGTTATAGGTGCTTTTAATTTTCATCATTAACACCCCCTATCATGAGTTCCTTTCTCTCTCTCCCCCCCCCCCTCTCTCTCTCACACACACACACACACACATTCTCTCTCTCTCTCTCTGTCTCCCTTTTTTGTCTCTCGCTGTCTCTCTTTCTATCTATCATTCTCTCTTTCTGTCTCACACACGCACTATCTCTATATCCGTCTCTGTCTCTCTTTCTATCACCCACACCACAAACACTATATCTCTCTTTTTCCGCCTCGCTCTGTCTCTCTTTCTATCTATCATTCTCTATTTCTTCAACAC
Organism: Strongylocentrotus droebachiensis; assembly: GCA_035222895.1. NCBI lineage: Eukaryota > Metazoa > Echinodermata > Echinoidea > Camarodonta > Strongylocentrotidae > Strongylocentrotus > Strongylocentrotus droebachiensis. The sequence continues at coordinate 22,824 of JAVYIG010003846.1, forward strand.
ACACGCATTATCACTCTATCTCTCTCTTTCTCTGTATCTCTTTCTGTCTCTCATTCTCTCTTTCTGTCTTAATCTCTACTTCTCTGTCGCTCTAGATATACATCAAAGAAACATTCCTGCATTGAGGTGACCTAATATATGACTTTGGTATTGATTTACTGGGCAGCGAGGTGCCCTCATACATAATATCATACCTTATCTTGTTCGCAAATTCGAAAAAAAAAATTGTGTCTGTACGTGTGTACATGGAGTAGGGCGGAGTGAGGGAAGATAAGTCTTTTGTAGTGAATTCAAAAGGGTGACGCAAGAAAGAAACAAAATCTCAAAATGGTGCCGTGACTATGAAAAGGTTTAAAAACGTAGACTTATTGGATGCAATCTAAAAAAGCTAGTCCACTGCATGGATAGTGGGAATTCTTTCACAATCTTTTCCCCTCCTCTATATGTTTTATCTTTTTTCTCATTTCTTTGCCATCTGATTGGGGCATGTGCCCCTGCCCTGTCCCCCGTACCTATGTCACTATATCTACTGACAGATGGTGCCTTCCTCAAGTATCTTGATCTGTCACTTCTAGGGCAACACGCCATACGATAGAAGAAAGATTGGACAACCGTCGGCATCCAATATTAAACATTTGGGATAAGATGTCATTTTTAGAGCAGGCAAGCGAAATGTCGAAACAATGCTCATGGCTCTATATATGGTTCTATTATCATAAACCAGTTGAAATTTTATCCGTATTTCATACTGATGTATTATTTGAAAACAGTAAAATGCCATGCTTGGGTTAATTATCCATACAAAAGTATACACATACTCGAATTGGGGACATCGTTTGGTCTGTATTTTGACATGAATACTAGAATTATCTTTTTTTATAAAGAATTTACCTGAGCAGTAGAACTTCTCGCTTATTATTCTTAATCATATGTGACTAAAATAGAAGAGAAGGCCATACTTTTGATCAATCCACCCCTCTTTCCCTCGGTTCTTTTTATTTCAAGAAGGTAATCCTCTTTGTGATACCAATGATATATTTAAATGACCAGATTATTATCCGCTGAACTCGTGAAGAGTTTTTGATATTTCTTCAATCATTTCAATGATAATCTAATTTCTTCACAATTTTCCTGGTCCAGTGATTCTAAACACGCCGGCAAAATAGGTTCTACCAAGTCGAAGATATGGAATAAGGAGCCATACAAATAATATCGCTCCCTTTTGGCATCTAAACCTGTCAGACACTGACTCGCTTTGTGGTTAAAATGATGACACGGTTTGATAACGGCGGCAAAGAGCTTTGGTCTTATCTTGGTCTGCTGCGCAAAGTTCAGTCACGTGCTCATGGAGACGCACGGACAGCGGGACATCTCCACAAACATTTATAATGAACTTTTCTTACCGTCTGTTCACTAAGATCCATCTTATGGTCACAGTGTGCCTCGCGAGTGCCATAGGCGTACTGCAATCGTAATGTTCGCTGCGTATCTCCTCCGTTCGGTCCCTACGGTTACTCCCCAAACTTGCAGTGGCGCCGGGCGTTTGTGACTGTAGTAAATTAGATAATACGCCATCCATTCTAACATGGTAGGGACATTTTGGTAAGTAAAACAGCTGTGTTATTGGGCCACCCCTCTGTGCGGTCATGGGTTGCGCGTAATTGAAGCAGCTTCCACTGAAGCCAAGGATGTCACGCGCCCCGATGGTTAGATGCATGCTCAGAGTGAGGGGACGTGACAGCCCTGATGAGCTGTTAGCAGGCATACACGTAAACACTCAATATATCTAGTCATTTCTTTATAGAACTTTAATGATTACTATCACGTGACTCAAACACCAAGCCGCCAGAAGGAAAGGAGATCGGGATACGATGATTGAATAGATCAGGGCTGCACATGATTTTAAGACACTAACTTTAATATATTATACTGTACAAGTTTGAGATTCGAGATATTGTCTCAGGTAAATGTGGCAATATGTTTTGTACACAACCCACGTATGGAACAGATCGATTCCGTCATCAATAACTAATGAAATGAAAGTTTATGAAACTTTTTTTACAGAGCAATTTGGAGAGGACCTCGCATGGAAGGCCTACCTGGCAGTGTTGCCCATTTGTATTTCAGTTATAACAACTTCTAAAATGCATAACTTTCCTATTTTTAGTCGGATATTGCTCAATATTTTACTAATTTGTTATGCCTTTCTTAATTCCGGATGATTATAAGGGTAGACTTCCCCTTTAAAGATGAAGTTGAGTTATGGTCATGCGATTGCATTGTGAAAGAAACGATGTGGAATCGACCAGAAAAGGTTGATCATCTAGCATATAAGAATTTGTGTGTATTGCAAGGTTCTGGAATCATCAAAATGATAAGAAATTTGGCCAAGTCTTGGTAAAGTTACAAACACTGTACACAGATAGATGTATATGGGACTACACGAACACGTGGCATAAAAATCCTACCCCCGAGTTTTACGATGTTACATGTCATATTTAGAATATAAAGGCATTTGAAGAGCCATGCTTTTCAGGGAACATGTCTTATTTGATGTTCTTCCACACTTGCATAATAAGAATGATAACGCTCACAAATTATTTTTCACCTCTTCCCAGAACTCAACCTTCTCTTTAATTCCTCCTCGCAGAATCGTACGTGTACAAGCACTGGCAAAATGTCCTATGACCTACGGCAGCTACGATGTGTAATTTGAGCTGGTGTTGTCTGGGACTGTATAGGATAGGGTTGTGGTAATGAAGCGAAATTGAAGTGAAATTGGCGGTATAGACTTGCAGATTATTACCTCAGGAGTTTCATGAAGAAGACATTAAATCAATCCCTCATGGTCAGAAAGGAAGAGTCTTCGCGGTATGGCCGGTGACGATGTGTCCTGGTCATGTGGTCTTTAGACATTTTATTTCTCTAGAATAAGAAAAAGAAAGGGAGAGATAGAGAAAGAAGGAGAAAGAGAGAGAAAGACAGAGAGAAAGAGAGAGAGAGAGAGAGAGAGAGAGAGATGAGAGAACAGATATAAAGAAGAAGAAGAGAGAGAGAGAGAGAGAGAGAGAGTGAAGAGCCTCAGAGAGATAAAATGTATGTGCATGATAGATATCGATGAAATAAGAAACCAGCAAGGTTAAACATGTAGAATACCGAGAGAAGAGCGATAACAGCTACTGCAATTCGCACACGAGGCGTCCTTTCTATTGCGTCATATCACCTGCGTTAATCATTATCTCTTTCACCTGGTGCGTAACAGTGCGCTAGTCGCTGACACAAGCCTACGTCAGGAAACGAAGCTTTGTGACGCTATCTTTGATAATCTGATATGTTATTCTCATAACTCACCGATATGATGAAAGACAGTAGTTTGTATTATAATACCAGCACGAACAGTACATAAGATCAAATCTATTTCAAGATATGAAAAACACTGGAAAGAAATAAACAAAATATTGCCATAATATAGACCTGCTGATCGTTTTATATATTCTCTCAGTGGTTATAACCTTACGAGTAGATATTTAGCTACTCTACATAAAACCACAGTATGACATGGCATTTGGGAGCAAGGTAGGCCCATTGTTTTGCTGTTGGATATGCTTCGTCATCTTGCTGTCTGCCCACAGGAGAAATTCAGAGATATTTCAATCATAACAAATACTATGTAGGCTAGTACAACGAAATAAACAAAAGATGACTTACGATCACTTTTACCCGCTTCAGGTCAAATGTTCGATGGTATAGACTGTCGTTTATTGCCCCCATTGGAGTTCATGTTGTTCAGTCGAAGTAGCAAGAAATGGTTAATTTCTTATTTTCACTTTCTTTATGTATCATTGACTGTCATTCTCCGCAATACGAACGACACTGAACCGTTTGACGACTGAATGCTTGAGGTTGCAAGATTTCTACACTTAGTTATGACAATTGCAATAACATGCTTGTTATCGTATCTTATTCACTGCGATAAGGAAAAAGATAATAATGATTGCATGTTTTAAATCGACGCTTCTTCTGACAAAGTCTCTTGACAATTTTAGAATAATTTCTGCTGGGAATCATTTCTTGAAATCCCCTTTTAATATTTTGACAGTTATTTCGAAACTTGGTATTGATGAGAATAGCGTCAGAGAAGTTTCAATCAGTGGCGGATCCAGGGGGGGGGGGGGGGGGGGCCCGGGGGGCCCGGGCCCCCCCCCTTGAGAAAAAAATCATGTAAAATCACGCGATTTTTACCTTTTTGGGGGGTTGGGCCCCCCCCCCCCCCCCTGGCGCTCAAAGGGGGAGGGGGGGGGGGGGGGTGCAAATTTTAAAATTTTCGAGGACCAAAAAAAAAACATGAGACATGAGCTCTATAACTACAATAACTTAGTATTGTTATGATTGTGTTATTGTAAAATGAAGAAAAAAAACAATCAACATCAAATTCCTTTTCCTCGAAATATTTGACGCAGATATAGCGTCAAATATAGCACCTATTAATAGGGTGAAAGAATCAATGATTTTCAAACGAAGTGGATATGAACAACTAGTGTTATAGCAAAGGCCAGTTCCTAGTGTCATAGAAGAATTCAATTGGTCAGATAATAACTTCTAGGTCAGTTCGATTATGTTACAGATTTATTGATTTTATTATACAATCATAGGCGTTACTCTTGGCGTTCCATGCGACACATTTCAAGGTGAGTTGGAGATAGCAGGCGGATGTTAGTTGGCACCTGGAGTTGGTCTAGGGGTCTAATGTTTGGTCTTCCTGAAGGCCCAAGGTTCGATTCAAAGCTGCGTACGTCTTTTGGGGATGGTGACCTACTGACGTTATTAGTTTTAAAAAGGTCGAATCAGATCTGATTGCTCCCCTTCTACATACACTATTACACACACTCACACCAACGCACACGCACGCACATGCGCACGCGCATACACTCACTCATACACTCACAAACACACGCTCGTAGTTACGCACACACACAAACGAGCTTATGGTCGATAATATTTCGATGAACAATTACATGTTCTTTTATTCTAAGGGGAGTAATTCTTCAACGGAATTTCAATATTTCCTTCCTTTTTAAAAATATGACACACCAACTTTGAAGGTACTATGTCACCTTTGCAGGCCGAGACAATGACAAAAGTTAAATTCCACCGGCATTTGAAAGATAATACTAATTTAGAACTTCTCTCAAAATGAAAGGGCTTGAAAATGTATTTTTGTTGGTAAATAACGACCGTTAGTTGTCGAATCGACTTTAGAGATTGCAATCCTTTTAGTAAATATTCTGACTTTCAGACCTTTGTACCGAATCGCCGTACTTTTCGTGCTGCGCAAAACTTCAATCAGTTCAATTTTGGACATTACATGTAGTGGGTTATTGATGTAGAAAAATGCTCTTGTACCCTTTACATGTACAGCTAATTCTATATATTTAATTTCCAAAGAAAAAAAAAGTCAGTCAGTCAGTCACTCGATAGTGTCTGGCAGTGAAGTCTGGAAAGTAAACGGATTACTTTCCATAATTTGAATACTAGGACACTGCTAACGTATACATTTTACAGATAGAACATACGTGACATATTCATAATTCCTGCAAATTTCTACAGAATTTGATGTTGACTGCAAAAGGGACATTGTACCTTTAAACGAGACTAAAGAGGTTTCAGCCGAGTAGGACGTATCGGAAGTAGATACTAGGAGAAGAACAAGTTGTTGCATAATTTAGCGCGGGAATAACGTGATCATAATAAATGATCAGAGTCATTCTGGGAGAGTCAAGGATAGACAAAACAATTGCTGGCATAGGCCAGAAATAGCGCGCGCCTTTTACAGCTGTTTAAGCGGTGCCTTTGTGAGACAGCGACATGTGAAATTTACCTCTGTAAAGAAACCGAAAATGCGCACAGCCAGTGAATCTACAACGGTGGAGTTATGCGCGCAGTAAGCGTGGGAACGCCGTGTGCAAGATTTTCTCACTTTCGACTTTATCTCCGCTCGGAGAAGTCCTTTTTCGAGAAGGCTCTACAATTGAGTATACAGATAAGTCTAAATAACGAGAGGAAATCCCAGTATATCGAAAGATGGGAAAGCGGAAATCAAGCCAGAGCCGGGTGGCCCGCCAACCAAAGATTGCTAGGCCTAGACAGTCTACAAGATTAAGGCAGTCTAGCAACGACACCACTCAAGACGTACTCGGCACCTCAACTCCCCGGCGGGCGGGGCGGCCAAAACGGGCGAGGCACTCGAGCGGTAACCCCAACAGTGGACGCTCAGCCACTACCAGCATAAACCCGGCTCCGGAGACTGACGGACCACAATACAGTGGAAACGAGACAACTGGAGCGAACCAGTCATCAAGCCAGCCGCCTTCACATGCACAGCCAATGCAAGGTGAGGTAGACGTAGCTATGCAATCACATTTACCAGAAATATCACAATTTAGTGAAACAACAAGACATAGATTTAACAATCTTGGAAGCGAGAGGGAAAGCAACTTGGTGGTTTCCTTCCCCTCGATTGTACCAAACACCGGTAGCCTATACGCTGGCTTTCAATTACAAATTACACACAACGAGAGTGACACTAGGCCTAGAGCTAGTCATAATTTGAGGGATAATGAAGCCCATCCTCCCACACGGGCAAGCAGTGTCGGGCAATCGATTCAGTCAGGCGCTATTGCCTGGGATACAAGGGGGGAGCACAGTGGTGCACACATATATAACACAGATCAGTCGCCCTTGTTTTCGGTCACTGATAGACTGGGGACTAAAGTACACCACAATAATGAAGGAAAAAATATGGAGAGGGCAATATGTAGATTTCAATACACTTCTTGAGACACAAAATATAGCAATATAATTAATGTTAGAGACAGTAGACGAACAAGCCCCTAATTTAGCAATATCTCACGAAGGGGGAAGGTTAGTGCTGAAATTCGCTACCTTTAATAAAAATAAAATCGTGTCCATTGAATGGTGGACCGATGCATTTTTGTATATATCAGTATTTATTTAGAAGCCAATTTAATTCGCTCACATGAGCTTCTGAAATATGGGCAATTAATTCGATCTGCTGCCTCTCGGTATTATGGGTATGGTTGGAGAGACTACGATATCGAATTTCGACATCGCATGCACAGAAAAGGCGGGCTGTGGTCATCAATAGATGGGGAATTGTGGCTCCTTCACGTAATAGGTGGGGGATCTCCGCGAAACATGCGGATACAAGACCGCCCCCAAACCCAATAGGGATCGTGGGCAACCAAGCGGGAATGGGCCACACCCCGGGGGTCGAGCACAATAAAGTTCACACCCAATATGAATAAGGGAAGGGCGCCATTTCGGGCACAAAACTTTCGTGGCGGAGAATGCTATGAATTTAATTACCGGTCAGGGCAATGCTCTAGATAGGCATGCCGCTTTACACACGCATGTACCATTTGTGGTAACAAAGGGCATGGGAAAATCCACTGCACTGGAGTCCAACGGTTAAATTTCAAAGCCATCAAACCCAATAACAAATAATTGCACCTCCAGAAATGGGGAACAAATATAGAAGAATAATAAAGATATACATGGCAATTTGAAAGAAGATAATAACATAACGCAACAGATGAGTGACTTAATGTTTTTAGCACAAACACCAATTATAACCGAGAACTTAAAAGTTATGTTAAAGACGTATTTTAACAGGGAGGCCGCAGAATTTTTGAAAAAAGGCTTTATTGAAGGCTTCAAATTAAATTACACAGGCCCCCGCATGCCGGCTGATATGCCCAATTTAAAATTAGTGGAAAATAACAAATTAGTAGCATTTGAAAAAAAATTGAAAAGAGGTAAGATTGGGTAGATATTTAGGCCCATTTGAAGTTAGGCCACTAAATAAATTACGGTCGAGTCCTATTGGACTGGTGCCGGGCGAATATCGTTTAATTAACCACTTGTCATACTCACTCGGGTTTCAATAAACGATTTTATCCCGGATAAAGTTTGCAAGGTTGAATACACGAGTTTTGATAAAGCAACATAATTAATTGTTGAAGCAGGCATAGGTGCCGAGTTAGCAAAAGAGGACATTAAATCGGCATTTAGGTTATTACCGATTCATCCAAATGATTTTGAATTGCTCGGGGTCAAGTTTGACGGCAAATATTATATTGACAAATGCTTACTCATGGGTATCAGATGTGCCCCAGCATATTTCGAATCTTTTTCTACGTTTATTGAATATTGCGTTAGGGAAAGAATTGGCTCCAACAAAATAGTGCACTATGTGGATGACTTCTTATGTGTGGGTTCAATACAAAATGAAGAATTAACATGTAAACAAGTTGTTGATACATTAATATTAGTGTGCAAAGAACTAGGCGTCCCCCTAGCCAAAGAAAAATTAGAAGGGTTTATTATTAGATTGATATTTCTTGGCTTAGAGCTTGATTTAGTACTAATGCAAGTACGTGTACCACAAGAAAAATTGGTGGAAATAAGACGGAAAATCGGTAGGGCGCTAGCTCATAAATCAGCCACCGTCAAAGAGATTCAATCTTTGATTGGCTCTTTGAATTTTATTTGCAGAGCTGTACGACCGGGCAGAGCATTTTTACGACGGTTAATAGATTTAATAAAAGGGAAAAATGTGAAAAGTACCAGTATAATGTTGAATGAGGGGTCCCAAGTTGATTTAATTATATGGCTCGAATTTTTGAACCACCATAATGGCATATCAGTCATCCCCCAGGAAGGGTGGGGAGGAGATAACGACCACGTTTTGTACACTGATGCTAGCGGGGAAATTGGTTTCGGAGCCTATTTTGAAGGCAAGTGGTTTAATAACAAGTGGTCGTCGCGCGAAATTATCGAGGGTACGTTAATAGCATGGAAAGAAATGATACCCATTTTACTCTCCATCGCTGCATGGGGGGAGGAACTCCAGAATAGGAGAATAGTTTTGGATACAGACAATATGTTAGTGAAGTTTATAATAAATAAGCAGACATTATTATGTTCGAAAATAATGGAGTTATTACGTAAATTTGTGTTGATCTGCTTAAAGAAAAATATTGTTTATAAAGCAGTTTACGTATATATATTTGACAATGGTGTTGCCGACTCCCTTTCATGATTTTAGATGGGGCGATTCCGCAAATTAGCACCAGGAGCACGAGACCGATTAAGTCGCATATTTACGGGAATAGTGCTGACCTAGCAGCAGAAATATATAGATTACTAGGACAGTTTTTAGCAGAGGGATTACAGCGGGCATATTAGAGTGCTGTAGATTCATTTTAAGAGTTTCGATTGAATAGACAATTGAATACATCATGGCCTGCAATAATTATACAGGTTATGGCATTCATCGCACACCTCTCCATTAATGGGAAATTATTATTAATTATTATAAAGCATGTCGCAGCGTTATCATATTTATACAATATGTACAGCTGGGCAGACCCAATTAAATATTTTTAATTAAGAAAATGCAGGAAGGGAGCAGGCGCGACAGATTTATGGTAGACAGTAGAAGACCCATAATTTGGGAACTTTTAGAGACAATTATACCAATATTATATTTTGTATGCTATTTTCATTACGAATCAATGATGTTTTACGCATCATATTTATTAGCATTTTTTGGGTTTTTGAGAGTGGGAGAATTCACGATTCAAAGGAAGGGCGATGATTTAAATAAGGTCATAGCGAGGGATGACATCAAATTTTGCAGTGGCCCGAAGGGAAGCCTGCTAGTACGTATTAGATTTTTAAAAACCGACCAATACGGGCAAGGAACTACGATTAATATCGGTAGCAATGGGACAGATGAACAGTGCCCTGTGAAAGCCATGAAAGCATACCTCCGTGTAAGACCTGATATAGATGGTCCGTTATTTTGTCATCGTGATGGGGCCCCTGTAATTAGGTATTAATTTAGTTCAGTTTTGAAGAGAACCCTATAGCACAACGGGTACAGTGGTAGCCAATATGGCACATACTCCTTTCGAATCGGAGCGGCAATTATAGTGGCCCTGAAAGGCGTTCCCCCAGAACAGATAATGGTAATGGGAAGGTGGCGCAGTTTTGTGTATATGCGTTATATCCGCTAAATATTAGGTGCAATTTAAAATTGATAGGAATAAACGTTATCATAAACATAATAATTATAAGGATAATAATAATGATAACTTTATATACAGCATAATATGTTACGATATTAACGCGCTCCATATAAATTATGCAATGTTAATTCCCAATAAGGCCACAACATTACATTAATAGAGATTACTATGACAAATTGGATTTAAATTACTAACGGGCAAACGGGAAAGCAGTAATAATTTTATACAATTATTTAACCTAATTCGTTATAATACAATAAAAAGTTGAACACGACACAAAGTATACAATGTGCAGATCAATTATGTGAAGTGCTCATGTTAATAACCAGAATGGGACTGGAGGATCAACCAGGAGTTACTATCCTGATTAGGCTCCCCCAATCATTAATATTGTCGTAACCCCCATCGCTGCTAGGTTTTACATGTAACACGGAGGAACGATTATTCCTTCCTTTTTCCTTTTAATGGAAACCTACTATCACATATTTTCATAGTAAATTATAAGTGGGAGAATAAGTAGCCCACGTGTATGATGATATGAATATGAATATAGAACACATTACTTTGGGGAGTTTTTCCATCCTGTTTCAGAGACAACCGGCGACAGGATCTGGATCGTAGGCGACAGCTTGGTCAGACGTGCCAAGCAGAGGGCGAACATGCTCAACCACCAAGATTTGGGAAGAGCAAGAGGGACGGTCCAATGGCACGGTCAGGGAGGAGCGACGTTACAAGACCTTCCGCGCCTGGTGGAGAATAGGTTGAGATACAACCAACGAGCACCTGCGCTAGTAATCGTGCATTTAGGAACAAATAACTTGGGCCTGAATGATGCCTGCCAATGCAGAATCGCGATCGATATGGCTCTTCAAATTTTACGGACAGCCATGCCTCGTACGCACATCGCCTGGTCGACCATCATCCCACGCCTATTCTATCATAGCAGTCGTGGTTATCGAACATTACAAGACGCCATGGATGGGGTCAGGAAATCGCTCAACAAGTACGCGAGGAGATTAATAGCCCGGCTGCCGAATGCGTCAGTTATTGCTCATTAGTTGGATCCATCCAATTACAGTTTATTTTTAAGAGATGGGGTACACCTGTCCGACAGAGGATCCGACGCTTTCATCGATAATTTCCAAGAAGGAATAGACTCGGGCTTGGGTATATATGAATAGAATATTTATATTCACGGAAACGGGACAATAACACTAATTCGGCTATTAATGAGCCTTGTGGAATTTCGGACAGACTGGGTTCGATGTGATAATGGAATTATTATAACACAAGAAGTTGAGGAATAGCGTGTTGTAACGTGAGTTACATATTCAGATATATACGCCTTCATTTTTGGGATTCACATTAAATTTGAAATTTATTTAATTGCTGATAAATTAGAACCATATTTAAATTAATGATTGATTTTGATGTACTAGTATACATCATACATAATTGTTAAGCTAGCAGAGGGTGGAGTCAGAGTCACTCGGTCGCACAGTAGCTTCAGAACTACAAAGTGGGCCATAGGGGAATTTTCCCCGACAAAGGAAATATAATTATTTTGCTCGTTAAATTAAGCCACAATGGCAATATTGTCGGGTTTTCGCCTCTATCACTGTCTGGCTAGCAGCAAGAATAATAATATAAGATTACAATATGTAACGGATTGAATCCATGAGAAATACATGAAGTATGATACATGTCATATTAATATTTAGTGAAACAGCAAGGGTCCATAGATGGTATTAGGAAGCAACCATGGCAAACCACGCCCAACCCCCCCCCCCCCAACCCCACAAAAAAAAAAAAAAAAAAAAAAAATGTGGGTGGAGGATTTCTTTTACTCGTGATTATTCCATGGTTGGTTCCGATTATCACCACTTCTTATATATGCGCTGGTATAGTAGCACCGGGATAACATTGGGGATACTGCAGGAGATACTATCCTGTCGGTGGGTCACGTAAACCCCAGGTATCTGGGGTGATCGGAGGGAGTTACTACCCTTCCGCTGATCGCGTGACTCGAGACCCCACAAATATAGTGTTTCCATAACTATGTTAGTTATGCATTGATGATTTTGTGAGTATTGAAAAGTTGTGGGGATCATCCGTAGGAGATACTATCCTACCGGCAGGTCACGTAAACCCCAGGGACCTGGGGTGATCGGAGGGAATTACTATCCTTCCGCTGATCGCGTGACTCGAGATCCCACAAATATAGTGTTTCCATAACTATGTTAGTTATGCATTGATGATTTTGTGAGTATTGAAAAGTTGTGGGGATCATCCGTAGGAGATACTATCCTACCGGCAGGTCACGTAAACCCCAGGGACCTGGGGTGATCGGAAGGAGTTACTATCCCTCCGCTGATCACGTGACCGGAGATCCCTACAATTTTGAGTTTCACTCATGGTACATGTACCCTTAAGATTGTTGAATCATATCACGTTTATACATTATTGTCGAATTGTTTATGGTGGACCCTCTTTATTGTGGTTATAAGATTTTGTTATTGCTTTTATGCATGTTACTTGTTTTACTTTGACTTTCCTACTTTACATGTTTTGAGGAAAAGGACTCCTAGTTTCGGAGCGGAATAAATGTCGAGCAAACTGCAAATCAGTCTAAAGTTGTCTTCTTCCTAGAATAACGTGATCATAATAAATGATCAGAGTCATTCTGGGAGAGTCAAGGATAGACAAAACAATTGCTGGCATAGGCCAGAAATAGCGCGCGCCTTTTACAGCTGTTTAAGCGGTGCCTTTGTGAGACAGCGACATGTGAAATTTACCTCTGTAAAGAAACCGAAAATGCGCACAGCCAGTGAATCTACAACGGTGGAGTTATGCGCGCAGTAAGCGTGGGAACGCCGTGTGCAAGATTTTCTCACTTTCGACTTTATCTCCGCTCGGAGAAGTCCTTTTTCCCCGGCCCACCCACCCCTCTTTAGTTTAAGTAGAGTTGAAGAAGTAAACTACTTAAAGTTGATTGAGGATTAACAAATTGGAAGTACAATGTTGTTTTGAGTGATATAACGAATTGTATGTACTTAATATCATGGTAACACGGGGGTTGACTGGGGGAGGATTTCTTTTACTCGTGATTATTCCATGGTTGGTTCCGATTATCACCACTTCTTATATATGCGCTGGTATAGTAGCACCGGGATAACATTGGGGATACTGCAGGAGATACTATCCTGTCGGTGGGTCACGTAAACCCCAGGTATCTGGGGTGATCGGAGGGAGTTACTACCCTTCCGCTGATCGCGTGACTCGAGACCCCACAAATATAGTGTTTCCATAACTATGTTAGTTATGCATTGATGATTTTGTGAGTATTGAAAAGTTGTGGGGATCATCCGTAGGAGATACTATCCTACCGGCAGGTCACGTAAACCCCAGGGACCTGGGGTGATCGGAGGGAATTACTATCCTTCCGCTGATCGCGTGACTCGAGATCCCACAAATATAGTGTTTCCATAACTATGTTAGTTATGCATTGATGATTTTGTGAGTATTGAAAAGTTGTGGGGATCATCCGTAGGAGATACTATCCTACCGGCAGGTCACGTAAACCCCAGGGACCTGGGGTGATCGGAAGGAGTTACTATCCCTCCGCTGATCACGTGACCGGAGATCCCTACAATTTTGAGTTTCACTCATGGTACATGTACCCTTAAGATTGTTGAATCATATCACGTTTATACATTATTGTCGAATTGTTTATGGTGGACCCTCTTTATTGTGGTTATAAGATTTTGTTATTGCTTTTATGCATGTTACTTGTTTTACTTTGACTTTCCTACTTTACATGTTTTGAGGAAAAGGACTCCTAGTTTCGGAGCGGAATAAATGTCGAGCAAACTGCAAATCAGTCTAAAGTTGTCTTCTTCCTAGAATGCTTTTCACAACAAGGTATGCATGACAGTCATCGATCGCGATACGATAGCATCTGATCCACCAACATCTGCCTCAAAATTTCCTCCAGGGTTATTTTAGGCGCTCTTCAGTAAACCTTGAGAGGATTAGCAACGCTTTCAAACATGTTATCGTTCCATTTATGCGCTTTCCAAGTTGTGTAATTTAGCCATTAAATTGATCATCAGATTTTACATTTGTCTTTTCATCTCAGTTGCAGATCTACCACATAGAAGCAACCGTAGATAAACACATTTTTGTAATATCTTCGTACCTATTTTACCATCATACTTCATCTAATTAAACCAAAAAATTAAAACACAGCTGGTCATAAATGTTCGTATTGGTATCATGGTCAATGTGAATTAATGTTGTGTATTCGCATACCTTCATGTAAAACTCACTGTAAATTATCTTCTGATGTTCTGATATTGCAAAATAGGTAAATGTATGAGATTGGTCTGTACATTCAAAAGAAAGAAAAACAAAACGACGACAACGACCAGCAAATTCAATGGTGTTCCTGCTCTAGTTTTCACTTGTGAAAAGCCCCTCTCGATGACGTGACAGTACTCGAACATCTTCAGATTAACAAAAATGGTCAACAAAGTGAGACGAATTAAACATGGAGATAAAATTCACAGCTGTGCAATGAGACACATGTGAGCACAATGCTTTCTCACATACTGTAGATGGAGACAGGGCTAAGGGTGGAAGGGGGACAGCTTTTTACATTATGTCTCTAATGGGGGCATGTTTAAAAAAAAACCCAGATAGTCCAGTCGCCCCATGCCAGCCCCAGCGTAATGTCGTGTTTGCTGTTGCACACCACAGTCAGGTATTCGATATATACTATGAACGGAAGCATAAGCATTATTGGAGGCGCCATGTTTTCTGGTACTGATCGTGTATAATCAACGATTTAAATTGGATGGGTAGTATCGCCCTCACACAAGGGAATTTTTCATCATTAATATTTCATTGAAAATCCATTCTTCAATCAATTCTTACTTCTTGTATTCTTGCGTTCCGTCTTTCTGTTTTCTATCTCTCTTTCTTATTCTATACCCGCTCTCACTACCTCTTCAGCTCTCTATTCCCGTCTCTCATTTTCTGTTCCTGTCAATATTAATATCAATTTCTCCCATCACTCTTTCTATCTTTCTTTTCTCTTCCACTCTTCCACCCTGCTATTTAGATTTCTCATATTTCCATTACCTTCTCTCTACACCCCCTCTACCCTATCCTTCCCTCTTTCTTTCCCATGAATCCTTCTCCCTCATCTCCCTCACTCTCTCTCTCTCTCTTCTCACGCCCTCTCGCCTCTAAATCGCTCCCTATTCTTACTCTTTTACCCTGCTCTCTATCTCATAATCTCCTTTTCTCTTTGACCCTCCCATCCCTCACACATCACCTCTTACCCTCTCTGCACTAACATCCTTCTGCCTATCATAATACATTACCGTTAATCTCTCACGTCAATTCTTCCCTTACTCTTCCATCCTTCTCTCTATCTCACAATCCAGCTTTCGCTCACCGCGTCTTCCTCTCTATCTCTCCCTCCTCCCTCATCTTTCGTCAAATCTCTGTCTCTCTTTCTGTTTCTCTCTCTCTCTCCTTCCCTCTCACTCCCCCTCTCCTCAGTTGCTCATGTTTGTGTACGATCTCATTCATACCGATGTCGCTTCTTTTTATTCCAATATTCGTTTCGCCAGAAAAACTGAACGTCTTCGTTAATCAATAGTATACGATCAGTCCTGCACGTATCCAATCTAAACTAATTCACAAAGTGGCGTGTCTCCCAAATACTTATTCGAAATCATAGTTTCCTGGAAATCTTTATACAAAACATTTCTTTACTTTAATGCAAAGAGAAACCCTTGTGAGCTTTTTAGATTCCCCTTGTTAATAGGACGTCTTCATGTTATGCTTTCTAGAAATCAAGCAATTTGTCGATCAACCGACGATGAGATAAGATGCTCTAACCAATTTGCAATTCTCACTTTAATCAACAGGAAGCACATTTTAAAACCGTGTATGAACTGGGAGAAATCGTCTGAGAGGCAAGGTATTTCTGTCACTGTATTCCTATCAAAAAGGAGGATTGCTCTTGGGAAATCAGTTCGGGTTTTTTTCAGAAATTCCTCTCAGGAATCCTTTTAGTTGTCATCCTCATGATTATTGATGTTTATTTAAAGACGATTCTGTAAAAAGTGACGTATTCAATCTTGTTTACAGTAATCCAGTAGGCAATTTCACGCCATTATTCGAAGATACCGTCAACAACAGAGAATATACATCATAAGTTTAGACTAACCCGTCTGTCAAACAACTAGAACCAAGTTTTTAAAACTGTATGTTCTTGGGATATTCGCAATTAAGCGATTCAGAAATAACGATACTTTTATTTCTAAATGGGATATAATAAGCAAATCAACTATCTTTTTAAAACTCCTGTTGGCGTTTCTATGAATAACTTTCAGAAAGCAAAAGTCATCAACATTATTTTTGTACAAGGTTTAATCTTTTTTTTTTCTTCAAATATTTTCAATTTGTATGGATGTTTGTTGAATCTTTAATCAGAACCTACAACTGGCCCTGGAAGTACGGGTACACATCTTAGCATGGTATTTCCTTTCATTCTATCTACTAGATACGTCTCTCCTATCTATCTAACCTATTATTGTACCCTTTTCATTTGTTAGTTTAACTGGTCATCTTACTTTTATGCTTTCCTATATCCGCGCTGCTTGAGCAATTAATAAGGAACATACAAATGATATTTCTTGTTGTCTGACTTTTCGCGCCTTTTAAAACCTGAGTAAGAGCCGTACGTGTCTTTCAAATGGCATATAATTTTCCTAAAATGTCATGAAAACAAAAGTGAAATCTTTCGCATTATTCCCACTCTGTCCCGAGGTTTCTCGAGTCATTCGATACTTATGACCAAAGCAAAACACTTCAAATTAGAGGACTCAGGGCTAGAAAGCTAGTTTTGGGGGACACGAAATATGCCTTTGCTTGAACTAATTGTCCGTTCAAGTATAAATATATACCTCCATACGTTTAGATCTCTTTCAAAATTTATAATAAGTCCACTGCTTGGACTGTTCTCAATAGGCCATTTCTGAAATGTAATCAAATTTAATGCACAAATCTTTTTTCAGTGCCTTATTACAAATTATTTTATTCAGCTGTTACGAAGAATTGTATTTCATTAGTCACAATGCGAATTTCACAATTTACGTGTTGTAAGTAAGGAGAAGCAATAATCTTCGTCCAACCTTGTAACAGTTACAGATTTAGTTATGCCAATGTTCTTAGATTTTGTCCCAATTCAAATGGAAAAAATGGATTTGCGCCCTCAATACTATCACCCTTATTCCCCTCACCTCCGAGTTCATAAAGACTTAATGGTGGGTCTCCTTATTGACACTTAATGGTACCCCCCCCCTCCCCCGCCTCCTAGCGAAACTACAATTCCGATTTTATATATGTTTTTTCATTTTCATTATTTGTTCTTTTCATCTCTTTCAGGTTGACATTAAATTTTCCACTAGCAATTTCGTTTTTTTTGCCGTCAGAAATGGGGAAGGGGTGAGGGAGTGGGCATCTTTCGAATCCCATCAGGCTGACATGGCGCTTCCCTTTTAAACTCCTCTTCTTATCCTGGCTCCCTGCAAGGCCTTGGCATACGGCGTGTAAAGTTTATTGCACTATACCCGGAGCAGAATGCAAATTTCTCGATCTCCTATAGATGAAAAACGAAAGACAAAGTTGAGATTACGTGAGGGGCCAACGGTGCCGATATTTGGTTTATTTCCGATTTGAAATACTTTCACGAATCTCGAAGGATGCGCGTAAATCGTGCGTGAAATCTGTATAAAAAAGGAGTGCCAAATCTATGTCATACGAACAATCTGCTGGCAAAATCAGGGTTTCACATTGGATCTAACAAATTGATGGTTTAATAATTTGACAAGAAAGTAGTGACAGTGACTCTTCTTTCTCTGAGCTACCTACCAATCCTTTGATACATTATAAACATAGCAGTACTGGCCAGAGTAGGACTACGAATGGAACACCATCCTTTTGTTAACGGTTTAGAAAATAACATATTTTAAAGGTGAAATTTGATACACACTGAGTGCATCCAGAGGATTTAACTTTAAACAAATCCTGTTCAAGTGCACTTTTTCCCCATAAGCCCCCCAATGTTCTTCTTCTATTTTTGACAGAATATTTCATTTCAGGTGGATGGGGAAAACCCCGTATGGAATATCAAGGGTATCACTTTACGTATTAAAGTCATTTCAAATGGGTAATTATAAGAGAGAAAGATGACGAGCTCATCTTAGTTTATGCCTGAGGGAAAATATCTCAACTGTATGAACACCCACGCGCTAATAATTAATTGACTCGGTGTTTGAAATCAATATACAGGTATAAATATAAAGAGAGAGTTTCACTTTTCAAGCAAACTAGGGATTTTTTCTTTAGTATTTTCATCTCTTGCCGGAATGAGAGTGAGAGAGTGAAAGTAAGATGGAGAGGAAGGGGACGAGAGAAAGAGAGAGAGAGAGAGAGAGAGAGGGAGAGAGAGAGAGGAGGGGGGGGGGTGGTGGTGGAATGAAGTGGTTCACTATAGAACAGAGTTTTTAAGGAAGTATAGTTTAAGTTCCATAGAAACTAGGCTAGAGAAAGAACAATTGATTTATGGAATATATACTAAATATATATATATATTAAATCCCCTTTATCATGGGGTCATACTTGATTAACTCCTAGATCTATCTTACACGGATAGATATTCCTTACAAATTTAGATCTTGAAGGGTGAAATTCGATCCGGCGACCTCTTTTATTCCGAAGACTGACTTCCAGTGAACACTGAAGATTAGTGTATCTTATTTATTTAAAATGGTTTTATTGATCTAAAAAAGAAGAAGACTGCTTGTGGGCCGACTTGCAGATTCTTTTACAATGGATTCACAATGTAACATTAGCAATATACAAAGTAGAAGAAGACATGAAAATATAAAAGGGATATATGTTGTCAAAAGAGAGAGGTCATTTTTCCTTATGAGTGGAGAGAATTTGTTTTCGTGCTGGCCTAGAAAGTGGCGCCATTTTGTATCCACGCTGCTGAATATACATTACCAAGCACGAAGTACTATGCATTGTTTTTAGAAAGCAATTCCCTTGATGCAATACCGCTGTAACACACTCAGTTAAATTAGGCAGACCTCCTTTTATCTCGCAGTATCATACCATAAAACCGCAATTACCGACTTAACGTGGAAATCCATCTAAATCATGTTAATATCAAGTTGATTTCAGATAAGGTATGGGAATTAGACAATGTTCGATGAGGGACCAATTCTCCATTTTGTTTGTCATTTTAATCTGTTTCACGAAATGTGCAATTTATGCGTCATGGAAATATTCATTTTCTAAATAAAAAAGACCATATATATATATACATTTAACAATTAAATCATTCATACCCTTACTAATTTTTGTACTTTTCTAAATACATGAAAATTGATTCGTGTCGATTAATTTTTCTTGAGAATGTAACAAACAATAGTAAAGCTTACATCTTTATAGTATTCAACAAAAGCCGTAATGCAACCAGTCCACCTTTCATTCTTAAGTTCCGAAAAACACAAAAAACATCAAATTTACAAGGGGTACCTAATAATTCAGTTGTTTACTGTATATATGTATATATACAGATACCACGATGTTTTTCTCGCATAAGTAAGGTAAAAGTGTTTGTTGTAACCGATGTAAAATGAATTCGCCGTGTTCCCTCGAGGTGACAGATCGTGACTGGATGCAAATTTGTTCGATAAATCAAATAAGTTGTTCGTAATGAGATAACTGTCTAAGGTTCATGCGGCAGGCTTGAGCAGTAGCATTCCAGGCAAAACAAATTTCTCGAAAAATAAAAGGTCCGCTCACATTTGACACGTTAAAAAGAGGCAATTTTTTGGTATTTGACCCAAGCGTAAAACTCTATGTTATGACACGCAGTGGCAGTGAAAATGAAATTGACGATGGCACTGACAATGACAGTGACTTCCCCCCTCATATCACCCCTTTTAGAGTTTTGAAGAAATTCAAGTATTTATATTTTATACTAAATTAAACGTAAATAAGAGTATAAAATAACCAATACAAATAATCAATAAATATTTGATGAAGTACATAATGAACGAGCAAATAACGAACTTTTCAACCCTACTGGCTTGCATAAAACAACAACAATACCCCACCCACCGAAAGAAATAAACAAACACATAAAACAATACCCCACCCAAACTAAGAAAACAAAAACAAAACGAGCAACAACTGAAAATAAGACACAGCCATTGCCTGCGTCATTTGCAATAAGCCTTAAGCATGTTGATATGGTATGTAAAAAAGGTTTTGTTGTTGCTGGATCCATTAGTTGTTTTCCCCGTCTAAATATTTCTCCTTTTGATTTACGTCGCGTCTGTTGCACTAATTCTTTAATGGTTCTGTTCTATCTCTTATAATCACCCAGGATCTTGAGGTGAGGCCATGGATGTTTATCCTATAATGTGATCCTCTTCTTCTATTGTTTGAGTGTACCTTATTCAACTATCCCAGAGATAAATAGATGGGAGAATGAAAAGAGACAGGACTGTCACTTTTCAACTCTTATCCATCTGGGTTATCCTTGGAAATACTTAACAATACCATACTGAGAACACCACCGTTCTCTTTAGTGGCTTTCACGAAATAAATGCATACTTCAACAAAATCACTTTTCCGTCTATTCGATCGTTCACCCATTCTTTCCCCCTAGGCATTGCGATAACAACGTGTATTAGTAGGTCCATATTATGGATCCCATTGATAACGGTGTATCATATTTGTTACGGTTGTAGCCTCATATAAATCCTGAAATGACCTAGTTTAATGCCGAGATGATTTTTTGGAATTTCATGTTCTTTGGAATTTCATGATTATCACTTTTCTTCTGAATTTAATGTTCTTGAGCTTTCGCTCTTGACCATTGTTCATCTTCTAAATGATCCCACAGGCTCTTAGAATTGATTACAAAACAAACAAACAAATTAAAACAAAATAATGTTTTTCTTTTATAAATGTAAAGCACCTCTTATAAGTTTTGTCTGTATCTCTATCTCTTCCCCTGCAGTTTTCTAAATGGTACGGAGAGTTGCCGGCGTAGCTACTTTCAGCGTAGGCCTATGTACTCGACCGGAATTCCACCTGAAAGTTGAGTTTCTTTGCCTGACGAGAAGATGTCTACGGACACAACCTCCACGATCGCGACCGAACTCGTCGAGTCATCGGCGTCGCCGACGATGGGTGTTCTAGGTTTAGCATGTGAAACATACCGCGCTTCAAATTTTAGCGCATACCTCCAATGTCTCTCAGATCTATTACCGCCAGAAGATGAAGCTGATGAGGATCCTCTCAACATCTCATCTTCAAACCCAGACGTGATGGGTCTCCACGTCACCAACATGGGTAGCTCCCGTCCCGTCTTCATCTTCCTCTATTCGCTTGTATTTGTCGTATCGTTTGTGGGTAACTTCGGAGTATGCTACATTGTCGTGAGGAAATCTCGCATGCGGAGCGTCACCAACTTCTTCTTGGCCAATCAGGCGCTGTCGGATGTCTTAATGGCCGTACTGAATATTCCGTTTGTAGTGACCAAGCAATTGACGAACCTGTGGGCTGTGGGTAGGGTTATGTGCCACCTTGTCGACTACATGGGTGTGATGTCTGTTTACGTCTCGACGTTCATCCTGACTATCATCGCGATCGATCGACATCGTGTCCTTGTTCATCCATTACGACCTCGTATCACCATGTCCACTGCTATAGTCATAGCGATATCAATATGGATTCTTGCCTTCCTACTAGCGATTCCGTTTGCTGTGTTTGTGAAGTTAATTACCTACAAGGTGGGCGATACGACAGGGTACACCTGCATCGAGAGCTATCCTGTAGAGCATTGGACCACCATCGAGAATGCTACAGCCTGGAGCACTCTTATCTTCCAGTACATCCTTCCCTTCACGATCATTGCCGCTTCTTATATCAGTATTGGTCGTAAACTATGGTCCACCAGGGCCGTTGGTGATACAATGGCCGCTCAGCAAGCAGCAACGGCCCGCAGAAAGATACGAACAACAAGACTGTTAGTCCTAGCCGTACTTGTATTTGGTATCTGTTGGTTACCTTTACATGTGTATCTGATAGTCACGCGATACATGGCGCATCACAAAGACGCCTTCACCTATCTCTGTTGTCATTGGTTCGCCATGTGTAGCGTCTGCATCAATCCTATCGCATTCTGTTTCCTCAACGAGAGCCTACGTTCCGACCTTCGGGTCACCCTCAGTAAGTTCGCAAGTCGCATCCGGGGCACCAAGAATGATGGGGTCAATAACCAGACGCTGTCGCAGGCGGGGAATCCCCATTCCGTGACCCATCAATCCGGTTTAACATCCGAAGCACCCGGTTCCCCTCGCATGGTTCATAAACGGATCGGTCCATCTGATGACCGGAATGGTAATCTAATCATGGTGGCAGCTATTGCCGGGAATGATGACTTGCTGCAAGGTGCCTCACATGTTTAACAAACTTCTCAAACCTCTCGTTTCGGAAAATTATCGTTTGGTTTTTATATCTTCCCCGTCCAAAGCGTACAATTTATACTATGTAACCTCCTTCTAATGTCTCGCAACATATAGAGACAGAACAGAAGTAATCAAGATGACACACCTAAAACCTTGGAATGCACTACACTCGTTGTGTTGAATATTCAATAGCCTTAGTATTGATTGTAATTTATTCGAGAGGTGTGCTCAGTCACGTTTGACTACTTCATGCTAGTTCAAATGCATCATTGTCCTTGTATTTGATTAACTGAATCACTTTACATTCACACAGTATTCTAAGCATAGCAGATTGCCTTTAAAATTATGAGCCTAGAGTATATACCTAGAGCCACGAAAACTCAAATGCTGCATTGTTATTTTTCAATGCAGGGACAAGTATCATAACAAGTTCACAGTGTTTAAAGTAAGAATATTTTCCTCCAGCCACTGCCATGAATAATTATAACCAAATTATTGCTTGTAAAGACCAAAATAATCAATCATAATGTCAGGTACACTTTACCAGAGAGAAAGAATCCTTGCCTGGCTCAATATTTCGCTTATTTTTAGTCTTCTAAACGCAGTTCATTATTTTTTAAAATTTAAATACAACAATACAAGAGTTTGTCGCTGCTCAATATTTGTTAATTTACATTCCTTTTTGTAATATTAGGCCTATATTAGTTTCACTTGAATTGATAAAAGGGGGAATTTATAATCTTAAGCTTAAAACAATTTTGTCTATATGTTGGAAAATAAGTGGAAGAGAAATTGAAGAACAAAAAAGGAGACGTGATTTAGATTGCGTCTTTCAAAATTGCGTTCGATGATTAATTAACTCTGTTCACTTTGATGTGTATTCCATATGTATTGTTATTTGTAGGTTTATTTGCATTTTTAGTTTTGTATAAGATGTAATTGTATACAGTGTGAGTCAAAAAAAACTTTACACCTAGAAAAATGCTAATAATTTTAAGAATCATTTATGAAAAGTAAATTATTATACACCATATGAAAGAGTGTTTCATCCCAAATCGTTTGGTACCATTTTGGGTGGTATATGTTCACGCTTGGATAAATAGGAGGCATTGTTTGCGAGAGTGCAAAAATCGACTTGCGCCAAATAATGAATGCTTATGTGATGTTTGAATAAAACAATTGGGATTTCGGTATTAATTCGGTCTTTGCAGATCCAAATAACATCCCTACCAAAATTAATCATGTCACACATATCAAAACACACACAGAGTCACACTCAATAAGTCACACAAACACACGCACACACTAGCACATACACGCACACACACACACTCGCATAGCAAATTTAGATGCAGACTGACTGAGTCCTTTGGGAGAAACAATTCATTATCATGTTAGTGCACCAAACTTTCATTTAATGGCATTATGATTGAATTTTAATTCCATTTTGATATCAATTGGGAAATTTACAGTAATGTTCATTACGTAATGATGTCTTGGTTCCAAAAAGGTAACCACAACACATATGAAGTTATAAACCGTCTGAATACACGACAGTGAGAGAGAATAATCAATGGTCGCCTCTTTTATTCCCAAAGAATGGCAGCTGTTGGTGGGTGTGTTAGTGTGTGTGTTTCATATGTGTGTGTGCGTGTGTGTGTGTGTGACTTTGCTACTGAAAAAAGCATCTGCAATGCATCTCATTTCATACATTCAATTCATTCTCTCACTTTAATACTTTGGCGCAATTCGATTTTTGCACTCTCGCAAACAATACCTCCTGTTCATCCAAGCGTGAACACATACCACCCAAAAATGGTACCAAACGATTCAGGATAAAACACTCTTTCATATGATGTATAATACTTCACTGTTCATAATGTTTTTTTTTAATTATTAGTAATTTCCTAGGTGTAAAGTTTTTTTTGACTCACACTCTATATCAGTCTATTTTGTGACCTCTTTGAAATTGGCTTCAACGATATTAATTACAAGGACTTCAAACTACATTTCATGGAATAAAGCATTTTTTAACCACCCCATGTGGGCACACTTTAAAACATCCTCAAAATGAACGATACGCTAATCTCTCATAAATTGACTCCTAATTCATTTGATACTGCTCTTAAATTTGATAAGTCAAACTCTTTAAAATTATCTCACATTAATGTTCGTTCTTTGTCTAAAAATTTTGAATCGTTTAAATTATTGTTTGAAGAATGCATTTGTACAAAGTTTGATATTATTGGTATGTCTGAGGTATGGAATGTAACCAACAAGTCAATATTCAGTTTGGAAGGATATTCGTTGGAAGTAAATTGCCGCCCCGGTGATTCAAGAGGGGGAGGAGTTGGAGCATATATTAATACATCCTTAAAGTACACGCGTCTTGAATATCGCGTCATTCATGCAGAATCCCTTTGGTTGCATATTGATATTACAGATAATGTAAAAGTTACAGTTGGAATAATCTATAGAAAACCTAATACAAATGTTAAGGAATTCCAAGATGATCTGTTGAGTGTGTTACAAGAAATGAGAGTAGATAAACATAAATGTGTACTTTTGGGTGACTTCAATGTTAATTCTTTGAGTGAAGAAGACACAGTAGAAGAGTTTCTAACATCATTACAATGTATAGGCTTGGATCAATTGATTCAATCACCGACAAGGGTAACAAAAGAGTCTGCTACTTTAATAGATCATATATATTCAAATATTAATATATCTGAAATTCATTCAGGTATTATACAATCTGATGTGTCCGATCATTTCACAGTTTTTGCAATCTTCAAGAACTTAGCAAAAGTGCAGTCTAGTAAAAAAATAATTCAATATAGATGTTACAAGAAATATGATATAAATGTATTTAGAGAAGATCTTGCTGCCTATAACTGGGAAATGGTATATAATTCAAAAGATGTCAACACAGCTTATCTCAATGTTTGTAGTTCTTTCTCAAACCTTTGTAATAAACATGCACCATTGGTTACTAAGCAGTTAGGAAAGAAGAAATCTGCCAAAAAACCATGGATATCTCGAGGGATCATGAAATCTATTCGTGTAAAATATACAATGTATTCAAAAGTTATAAAATCAAATCATCGACAGGATCTTGTTGATAAGTACAAAAAATACAGAAATGTACTGACCACTCTACTAAGAAATGCAAAAAGAAATTACTATTGCGATTTGTTACAAAATAATATGAAGGATACAAATAAAACATGGGCCATTATCAATGAATTGTTAGCTGGAAAAAACAGATCACCGAGAAGCACTGAAGTGGACAGACTAATTAAGAAGGTTCATGGAGAAAATATGCAACTTACATCTCAATCTGATATTGTGAATGGATTTAATGACTTTTTTGTAAATATTGGACCGAATTTAGCAGATGAATTGCCGAATACAGATGTAGCATATGGTGATTTTTTGGGGCAGAATATAGAGCAATCTTTATTTTGGAAACCAATAACTGCAGTTGAAATTAAGAGTCAAGTTCTGCTACTTGATACCAAAAAGGCTTGTGGTCACGATAACATGCCAGTGCAATTAATTAGAGATAGTGCTCCATATATTTCACATCCACTGGCATATATATTTAACTTGTCATTAGAAACTGGCAAGGTTCCAGATGAAATAAAGATTGCAAAGGTTACTCCCCTACACAAAAAAGGGCCAAGAGAAGATCCAGGTAATTATAGACCAATATCGGTTTTACCTGTAATCGGTAAAGTTTTAGAAAAATTGATAAATATCAGATTAATACAATTTCTAGAAAAAAATGATATATTCTATTACCATCAATATGGATTCCGAAAGAAATATAGCACTAAATTATCTTTGATCAACTTGATAAATTCAACTTTGAAATCTATAGATCAGGGAAAAGTAACTCTGGGTATGTTCATCGACTTTAAAAAAGCATTTGACACAATTAATCATAATATATTACTAGGTAAACTATCTAGTTATGGCATTCGAGGGTTACCTCTAGAATGGGTTAAGGATTATCTCAGTAACCGATTTCAGTTTGTCCAGTGTGGTCAAACGTTATCAGAAAGGAAAAAGATAAGATGTGGTGTTCCACAAGGATCAGTATTAGGGCCAACTCTGTTTTTAATCTATATAAATGATTTGCCAACTGTTACTGATTATTTCAATTTTCGGCTGTTTGCCGATGACTCCAATCTATTTCATACTTTTTCTGCTGACCAGGGTGAAATTGATGTAAATGAAGTGAATGACAACATACAGAAGATACATAAGTGGTGCACTGCTAACAAACTTACAATTAATTCAATGAAAACTAATTTCATGTTAATATGTAGTAGGAGGAAAAAAATAGGTATAAATGGTAAACTAAAAATCGCTGGCGAGGAAATTAAAGAGGTTGATGTTGCCACTTTTGTTGGGGTTCAAATTGATAGACATTTGTCTTGGAAGAGTCATATTCGTTTTGTAAATCAGTGTATTAGAAAGAAAGTTGGAGTGCTATTTAGATTGCGACATTTTGTTCCTAGCCGTACTCTGATATTATTATATAAAGCATTTATACAACCACACATTTCTTACGGAATAGAGGTGGATGGGGAAGCACTTATAAGACTAGTCTAAGAAGTATATTATATTCACAGAAAATGGCAGTTCGTGCCATAACATTTAGTGAATGGAGAACTCCTTCAGATCCATTATTTAAAAGATTGCGAATCCTAAATGTGTATAATTTACATGATTTATCCATTTCTACTTTCATGTTTGATCTAGTCAATGGCAATTTGCCTCATATTTTGATAGAGTACTGTGACATTATAGAACATAGCTATTCCACAAGACAAAAAGAACATGGACAATTACGTCTTCCAAAATTAAGAACGACACAAGGTCAATTTTCATTGTCTTTTGTGGGCAGTGAATTTTGGAATAGATTACCTGTTGATGTCAGATTGACAAGGTCTAGAAATAGGTTTCGGAATTCTGTTACAAGTCATTTTTTGAACAAGTCATGAATGAAATATCAAGTGTACACAATTCATAATTCATATTTTACATTATTAGTTTGTATATTGTAAGACATTGTTGAGTACTTATTCTTATTTTTTTTTTTAAAGCATCGATTGTAAAAGTAAATTCATTATTTTTTGTTTTGTTACATTCTCTAAACTGATTTGTACCAAAATACTATGTAGCTGTTTAAGGGGTTAGGCTCGACTAGCACATGTGCTATTATCTGGCCCCTTTTACCAACCAATAGTTTCTCTTCCTGTATATGTAATTATTGTATAAAATGTATGAAATGTATGAAATGTTTTGCTGTTGGTAAATAAATCAAATCAAATCAAATCAAAATAGCGCTTAGAGACTTCAGTGGTAAGCGCTTTATAAGTAACGTTTTTATTATTATTATTATTCATCTCTACTATTAATTTTTTTTTAATTTCTTGTTTCACTTATTAATTTCCCGAAATCGGAAGGGAATTGTAAATTTGAGTTTTTTCTCCACTTTGTGATATTTCACATGATTATAAGCTAATTACAGAATTTAGAGCGTTCATATTAATGAAAATGTTCAGTAAATATTTTTAATTTATTAATGGTTTTGAATTAATTTATTTTCAATATGTTGTGTTTCTTGTCGTATTTCAGTATTAGTTTCATCGAATGATTACGGGTGAAGATAATCATGTTTTAATAGACAGTTGCTTAGACAGGAGTCTATCAAATGTAACTTGAAAGTCTTGTAAGTCATGGAATTCATCTTACTTTTCTTTATGAAGAACTTTAGGCTAATCTTGACCAATCGTTTATAATAGCGCATGAAAACAGTGCTCCACATTAGCATCGCTTTGTTTCACGCAAAACTAAGAAAACGCAATAATAAGATGGGTTACACTAAAACGAAAGGTACTTATGTAATAAATGATGTAAATCAGATATTTATTCGTCATGAGGATTTTACGGAGATCTTGAAGGGAGTGTAGACTGGATGGGAGGGGGGGGGGGGGGGGGAGGTGGTATATATGTACATATAATTTTAAGTATAAGTGTTTCATTGTGTGTACATAACATACTCTTACACGACCTTTCTTGTTGTACTATATCTTGATGGCGATAGTTCAGTGTAAATACGATTTCACAGACATACTCTGGTAGATTTATTTCTTGAATGTTATTTTCCCTTTTCACACAACTTTGTACTACAACAACGCCTTTCACTGCCTATGCATGTATAGCTACTCTCTATCATAGCCTAATTGGCCTCGATCTAGGCAAGATTTAGATCAACTTTATTCTACACTGTACACCATTTTTTGTCGCATTTATACTGCTTTCACCACCACAGTACGAGCATCTTCGTACATAACTGTAAATAAAATACACGGATTTATTCTCTACAACAATTCTTTGTAGTAGTTTTTTTTATTCAGTAACCTCGTTCATTATTTCATTTGATTGATTAAATCACTTGATTTTGTGTTGACTTGATTGATTGCTAAATTGAATTGTGATCTACATAACTTTATAATTGAGAGAGAGAGAGAGAGAGAGAGAGAGAGAGAGAGAGAAGGCCGGGATCCAGGTGTACTGTCTGTATGATATTACTCATGTGTAATATGTAAATATGAAACTTTATTAAAAGGCATTCATTAATGTTGGAATTACATATTTAATTACAATTTGAAGGCTATGACCAAATACTAATCCAATGATCTTAGGGCATGAAATTATGAAAAATTCTCAAAACTTCCGAGTAGGTTATTTTTGTATACATGAATTTCTCCAAGGAAATGTTATACATCGTTTCGGGAAAAAATAACCCCAAAAGAAGGATATTGGGGACAATAAGTAAAAATATAGTAATATTCCAAGCCGCATTAGTTTGATGAAACTAAAAGTATACCATTTAACGTTATTTGTTTCCCAAAAAATCTAAATAGCATTTGGATTTTGATTATTAGTTTTCTTGAATAATATGTCAGTCATGAAAATAAACAATCTCGGAATAGAATATGTTTTGTTCGTGATAGATATGACAAGTACGTAGGTTTATTCAGGAGGGATATGACGGTGGTAAAACGTCCGCCAATTTTAACCATTATAACTTTTTCCAATTCTGAACATCACTGTATTGTCATGTGTATTGACGCATCAATACCAATACCAAACGCATCCTGCTGGCGAAAATTCCTCGTTACACCGGTTAATTCAGAATTCAATTTATAGAACAGGAATTGCTGCTGGCAAAACTATAATCGCAAAAAGACATGGGGAAAGGGTTTATTTTGAAAATTGTTTGGCAAAGGATCATATGTCAAAAACATCTTCATGTAATGCTATCCTATACACTTTGGGATTTCACCGCAGAGATTAGTTACCTTATTAGCTTACCAGAAAGCTGCTCAATTCTACAATCGTGACAAGTGTTATGACCTTGGCGCTTCTTTCTTTCCGCATGGGGAAAAAAAAAGTGAAAGAAGAAGTAGAGATAGTCAAGGAGAGAGAGCGAGAGAGAGAGAGAGAACGAGAGAGAGAGAGAGAGAGAGAGAAAGGGAGAGGGAAAGAGAGAGAGAGAGAGAGTGAGACAGAAAGAGAGAGAGAGAAAGAGGGAGAGAGAGTGAGACAGAGAGAGAGAGAGAGAAAGAAAGAGAGGAAGTTGGAGGGAGATGAGTTATGTGGGAAGACGAAAATTACATTAAAAAAACATATAAAGTGGACAAATAGTGGTCAGAAAAAAGTGCACAAATAAACTCGATTACTCGGAAGTTATGCATAACTGTGCGTGAGTGTTGTGTGTGCGTGTGTGTGTGTTCGGATTTAAAAAAAAATGTATATATAGAGACATTTGTAACAATGGACGCAGGAAAAATATATTCAGACAGTTTAAGGTGTATGCTATTCGGCATTTAGCGAATAAGAAGGAGAATGATCTGAACAGAAGGTGAAGTTGATATCTGATCTACTAACAGTACTTGGTGTTTATATGGCGTAACAAAATGCCCATTTTTATTCAATGCAAAATATATAAGATCTGTAAAAAAACGACTACCAAGTCACTTCATTTGAACTGCACGGTTGTCCTCAATCTTATCTTAGAGAATAGATTTTACAAGGCGTAATTCAAGAAATTGAAAATATCATCAGACTGTATGTGATTACCTGTCTGCCCTTCAGGTAATAAGTATTCCCTATTTGAGATCGGAGAACATGAAATTGTCTTGGGATTACTGTCAGGAGGTCTTTATTCATTTTTTACTCGCTACGCTAATCCTGTTCAATTCTGATCGTGTTGCACCGCCTCTAGGAGCTATTTCATTCCCGTGTGTATACATGAACAGTACAACAAGAACAGCATGAAAACACACAATCACAAGTGCGAAATGATGGTTCATTTCGTGGTATATAACTGTAACCCTGCTCTTAAGACGCCTAGACTGCTTAAACCTAATACCAGCTCCAAGATCATTTACCTCCTCAAATGACATCCGCTGGGAAATAGAACTGTCTGTATCAGAACAACAACAATACATTGTCATGGTTGCATGCAGAGGAAAACGATGAAAACTACAAATTGTGTAAACACATGGGCCATTCACATGGGGGAAAATCCGCACCATTGTTTTCAATAGTTGATTTACAATTCGTTATTATTGTGCCATTACAACAGCGGAATACTTAATCGAAGGTAAATTTATTGAATCAGAAAGTTAAGAGATTGTAAGTTAAAACTTAAAACATGACAATGAACACACCTGTTCCCAGGTTATCAATATTACTTTTATGCTGAGCCTTTATTTAATTGATGTGTAAGAAACAAATATCATAGAATCATATTTTGGGGAATGTTCAGCGGATGCATAACCTTACCAAACAAAAGCTGTCTCGGTTTGAATGTACAACTGATCGACTAAGAAATCATAAATAGCGCTCAAATTGAAATGGATATAATAATCTTAGTTTTCAAGTAATAGAAACTTAAAAAAAAAAACACCTACTGGGCCTGGCACAGAATTTCGGTATGTCTAACGCTAGTACTTTTCAAGAAAACATTTGCATATCAAAATAATGATAATGATAATATTACTTTTAAGAAAACATTTTCATCTAAAACTAACAATAACAATGATATCATTTTCAAAATAACATTTTGCAAATCAAATTGATGATATGTTGATGTTGTTTTTGATTGGTGTTTTATGGCACTCAGTCAACTTTGACTATTATCACCAATTTAAAAACAAATTATTATAAAACAAAATCATATGTGATAATACAACTGACCTCTCTTTTGTTTATTGGTAGTTAGTTACTGTATTTATTTTTTCTTCTTTAGCAATATTACTTTTGCTTTCTATAGCGCAGGAATCCACCATCTCATTGCGCTATTCGGTACAGATATATGTTCAAGTATGTGCTCTGCTGGCTGTTATCTACTGTAAAACAGTATTAAATTAAGTCATACAGGAATATGCACACTTTGCAAAAGTCTCTTATTTGTAACCCCCTTATCTTACTGATCAACTGCGGTTGAGTATTGTGAAAATCAATTTCCCTTCATATTGCAATCGTTTTGAGCAGATTGTTTGATTATTCATGCAGAACTTTACCAATACCTCACTTAAAGTGGTTCGATGCAAATCTCAATTTCATCAAAAGTGTAATACCCTCAATTCTGTAATTGAGATGCAGTTTCAGCTGCCGAAAAAGGTCAAAATTCATTTAAAAATCAATCGGCTGGCTATTGCATTTCCAGTGAATATTAAACTCAAATGAGGCCATCTCATAAAACATGTAAATTGAACAGAATATAGAACTAAGTATAGACTCTGGTGTATTGCCGTTTTATATTTCATGGTTTGGGTAATAGCCTCAACCACGTAAATTCATTAAAATTAAAAGCAATTTTAAAGGGATGAAGAAGATAAAGATATACGAGGGAACACACGTGCAATAAACTTGTGATATCACCCGGTCACTTTCATGATATGATACTGTAGCCTTAGTAACACCAGCTGATAACCACTGTATTGTCTCTAACAAGGAACTAGTTGTTGATATTTGATTTGAGTTGTTCTGTATCTGGAATAGCAATATCTAATTTCAGAAAAATAACAACCTCGACTCCATAACCCGACATAGGCATATTCAAGATGAGCTATTGTCCGACGATAGGGATGTTGACTGGATGAAATAATGACTTTTATTGGAATTCTCCCTTTAATGCTTATTTTCGATGCAAAATCTGTCACATATCTGGAAAGAAATTGATACTGCGGAGAGAGGACACGATCAGATGGTAAAATGTTTCTTATTGTATTCAAATTAACTATAGTCAAGGGTGAAATGTTAGAACAGTTGGAGGCGCTGCAGAAATGAGCGCTGCCTACAAATTAATACTAGAACTCGGCCTCCTACGAAGAAAGCCTCTTTGTTTATAACTTATTAGTTTTCAGATATAATTGAAATGGACATGATGACCTTTCGTCTAGCTCCTATTTTTTATCGATGTCCCGTTTGATAGATGTTAGGTCTTCTACGCATGACCGGCAATAAGAACGGGATGAGTTATAACTATATTAATTTAAAGATATTAAAGTAAAGTTGAGTTTTGGCCATGCGATTCCATTGTGAAAGAAGCGGTGTGGAATCAATGAGAAAAGGTTGATTCTCTAGCATTTAAATATTTGTGTGTTATTTGTGTGTACTGCAAGGTTCTGGAATCATCAAAGTGATTAAAAATTTGGCCCGGTCTTGGTAAACGTAACAAGCAATGTACACAGAAAGACGTATATTGGACTACATGCATGTGGCATAAAAATGAGGTCCTCAATAACTAAGCTGTTACCATGCATTTCAAAGGCCATGCATTTCAGAGAATATCTTTTCTCTGATGCTCTTTCACACTTGCATAATAACAATGAAAACGCTCCCCAGAACTGAATCTTCTTTTTAAGAGCACAGTGGTGTAGTATAAATCGTTTCGAGAAGAAACAATGTTTTTGTCATATCCTCATTTCTTCAGAAGGTCTCATGTCCTGTCACATTTGTCGAGGTACGCATTGTTCCAACTGAACTGAGCGCCTGAGGGCGAATGAATCAAATAATTGCCTTTGGTGCAAACTAAAACCAGAAATACATCATTAGTCGGTACAGGCTAGTTGTTCATACACGTTTGTAGTAAAATAAAAGACAGATCTTCTTTTTGGGGAGGTTAAAATTGGACTTTTCTGCTCTGTGTACATGAACATATGCTTTAAACTTAGTTTGTATGCTAACATACATCTAATAATAAGCTAGGATTAATCAAAGTAACTTCTCGTTTTAGCACTGTAGTTTATCATTTGACATATTTTGTGTGAGCAAAAGTTATGATATGTAAAACTTCTTACACTTGTTATTTTTTCTTCCTTTCGAAACCAATTGCATCATTCTCTATGCAACTTTCGTTAACTAAAATATATTACTTTTTGATGCAATAATTCCGAAGCGGTGCCTCAGGTAGCGCAGATAAATGTCATGTATGTGGGTTAATATAATTATTCAGGAGAAATGATAAACAAATAATGTCATATTAACGGCATTACTACCACAGGGGATGGAGTGAGAGAATATTAACCGCTTCGCTGATTCATATATATCATAGCAAAACGGGTTTATAACTATGAATTCCATGTAAATAATCTCCCCGGGGGTGGAAACACATACGCAAGCATTATACAGTGCGTCCCAGAAAAAACGAAACCGAGAAGTATCGATGTTTTATCATAACTAAATCACAACCATAATTAATGAATGATACATATTTAGAAAGCTTAGAGTCTCTTCTTTCAGTTGATGCTACTCACGTGATGCATATTTTACGCATAAGTGATTAAAAGCAATTTGAAGGAAGGAAACCAAAAAGTAATTTGGCGGGCGGTATCTGAATTTTAAAGAAAAATTCATTTTTCTAGAAAGTTCATTTTCTGTTCTTTCATATGATACCTCAATCAAGACAAATGAGCCAGGAATAACAAAGTTCTGTTTGTTTAAAGAAGCCCTTACATTTTCATAATTTTAACAAACGAACTCGTTTTCACTGGGTGCCTGCCGTAGCAATCAGCCAGGCATGAAGACTCTCGTCTACGGCTGATTGTCAACGAAACGGAGTTAAGTCTTTTGTCAATTTTGCTTGTTGCTACTGCAGGCAGCCAGTGAAAACGAATTCGTTTAATAAAATTATGGAAATGCAAGCACTACTGTAAACAAACAGAACTTTGTCATTCCTCGCTCATTTTTCCTGATTGAGGTGTCATATGAAAGGGCAGAAACTCAACTTTCTAGAAATGTGAATTTTTCTTCGAAATTCAGATACCGCCCGCCAAATGTCTTTTCGGTTTCCTTCCTTCAAATTGCTTGTAATCACTTATGCGTGAAATATGCATTATCTGAGTAGCATCACATGAAAGAGGAGACTCTAAGCTTTCCAAATATGTATCATTCATTAATTATAGTTGTGATTAAGTTATGATAGAACATCGATACTTCTCGGTTTCGTTTTTTCTGGGACGCACTGTATAATGTTACGAGTCGATCAATGCAAGAAACCTGCTTGTGAGTTTGATCTGAGATCTTCATTTTGATATTCCCATGATAAATGTTAGGGAAAAAATTGGAATAATGACAACACAGAACGGTTGTATAATGGTAATTACTAACGCGTTTAAAAAAAAAAATAACGCTCTTACTCTCCG
Source organism: Strongylocentrotus droebachiensis (assembly GCA_035222895.1). NCBI lineage: Eukaryota > Metazoa > Echinodermata > Echinoidea > Camarodonta > Strongylocentrotidae > Strongylocentrotus > Strongylocentrotus droebachiensis. The sequence goes on from JAVYIG010003846.1 coordinate 58,239, forward strand.
AATATCAACCCTACGATCAACATGTTATAATGCATTCCACATTCAATGGTAGAGAAACACACGATGAGGGAGGAGAGGTGAATTAATGGACGGTTATATATTGTCTCATTATTCATTTATCATGTTCATCTTGATTCCAGAAGTTTGCCAAAAACTCCTGGACCTCCTATCGCTTATCTAAGCAACAGTTTAATCGATAGTATCACCTTTACGAGAGGAAAGGGGGTCACAGCATTTCGATGGTTTAGAAAATCCTAATATTCAAATAAACATTATGAACATGAATTCATATTTCGAAAGTGAGGTAGCCTCAATATATTTCCGTATTTCAATGTATAGGTTTATCACTTTGGTTCTAATTTCGTTTCCTTTCTCGATTTCTGTTTTTCTGTCTATCTGTCCGTCTCCCCCTCTCTCTCTCTCTCTCTCCCCCTCTCTCTCTCTCTCTCTCTCACACACACACACACACACACACACACACACACTCTCTCTCTCTCTCTCCCCGCGCTTTCCAACCATACGATTAAGGGGGCGAATAACCAGCGAATCTTGCAGCGCTTAGCATGCAAGCAAAGTCTCATTATTTCCTGCTCGCTTGTTTGGAAGTCGATGTTCGAGCCAAGGACGACCCACCCTCCCCTGGCAGAATTGTTCCCGGACATGGTTATGGTTTGTTCAAGTTCCGATTCAAAAACTTGTCCACTTATGAAGTAGGCCTACCTGCTCCCATCATTTCGAGCGCCGCTTCCAATCTCCCATCATCTAAATATTTAAAAGTTAAAACTTCTTTTGTATTTTCTTCTGTTTTGTGATAACAAAATGCATATTTGTTCACTTTGTTACCAATAATTCTGCTGTTTATTGTTCAACCAATGTAAACTGAATTTATAGTGTATGACAGATAAACCAATAGATCCAAATTCAAAGTTAATGAGTTGGATTGTACCATGTTAACTGGTACATTTGCCTGTGGGACGAGCGAGGGAAGTATTAATCAGTTAAGTGAGTGCATATTGTTTTCTCATCAATTACATCCTTGATGTTTTTCCCAGCTGGGTTCTGTCACGAGCAGTTCAATTATCAGATATAAAATATTGATGAAACCCGTGTAAAATCTTTTAATTCACAATGCTTTTAGAATTGACAACAGTTTGATAATATACTTTGGGATTTGAAAATTTAATTTAAAATTATTGGGCTTGTGAAATATGTTCTCTTTGTTCATTCTTGATTCTGTTTAGCTGCCACTCGGTGTTACAGCCTTATTAGATCACTTGGCGTAAATAGAACGAGGTTAATTGACAAATTCCTTGATATGGAATATAAAGAAAATAATAACATCTTTTACTGGGTGGTGAGACACACAGACGGTTCATGACGATAGTAGCCCATGATTCCCTCGGCGAGGATAGTTACCCCTATCGTTCGTGTAGTCGATGGTTATTAACATATATTTTATTTTACAGTTATTTTAAAATAGATCCCTATAGATTAGAAGCGCATGGGATATTAACTATATATGACCGGTAATAAATCAGTAGGCTTACATATTTTGTACATGCACTATACAGGATGTTCAGCTTCATAACCTAGTTTTTGCTGAAATTGTTTTTGATGTGGTGTTTCAGGCACGATTTCGTTCAAGTGTGGGAATATCACTCCTGAGAATTCCACTCTAGAGATGAGAAATGTAATTAATGTGCGATGGGGAGGAAGTGGAGTTGGTACCATAACAATACAGTTTCTATAAGGGGACGTAAGCTGGAGAGGACGGATGGAGGGGAGAAAGAAGGAAAAATAAATAGATCAATGAAAGAGCGGAAGAGGATTAAAAAAGAAGGAAAATATGAAAGGCAAGAGAGAATAAAATAACAAAACACCGGGAAATTCATTTGTTAATGAAAATAAATCACACAACGGAAGCTTTAAAATTGCACCCCTATTTTTCTCACTTCTTGCTCAAGGCAATGATATGAGGAGTCGGGGAAATAGAAAGGCAAATGTAAGAAATGTTGTTGTGGGTTTTTGCATCTTTAAATATGGTGTATCGGCGGCGGGGTTACGGAATTTGTTTGCTTATTTGTTTGTACATTGTAGATTTGCTTTTTTGTTTTTGTTTTTTTGTTATCGTTTATCAATATGAGAACCTTTACTCGGTACCTAGTCAGACCTACATCTGGGTCGAGAGTGGAAAATGTAGATAAATACCCTGCCAACGTAACACGGATTGAATCCTTTGCCGTCCGCATTACCAGTCGAATGTCTCACCCAATATTACCAAGGGGAGGGCTGAAGACGAAAGCTGTCAAAAGAAAGAACGAATGAAAGAAGAAGAAGAAGTAAATTCAATTCAGAAAATAGATATCTCCTGTTTTCCATACCCTCTCCACGCTGTTGATTATTAAACGCGATATCCAATGCTCATAACACACGCGCTATTCCCTGTGCGACCTAAACCCGATTTGATTAACACCTTATTTCCCATTAAGAGAAAGCAATTTCCATCGATGTTGTAAGAATGATGGATTTCCAGTAGAACTAATCCTGTTGATGGATGGGGTGTAGGGAAGTATCGCTCGGAGATGTTGACGTGGGTAGTAAATGAATCAAGAGTAAATGAGATATAACACCCTCATCACTGTTTCATACTTTGTTAAACTTAAGATTTAAGTTACTAACGTTATCATCCACTAAGGGCACGTGCCCCTGTATCTCCTCTCCATCAAATAAAGAAGATTGAAGAGAGAGAGAGAGAAAAAAAAAAGAGAGAAAAAAAGATAAAGAGACAGGAAGAGGGAGAAAGAGAGGGGGAGAGAGCGGGGAGAAGGAGAGAGAGAGAGAGAGAGATAAGGAGAGAGCGAGAGAGAGATTTAACATGTGAAAGTGAGAAAGAGAGAGAGAGATAAGGAGAGAGCGAGAGAGAGATTTAACATGTGAAAGTGAGAAAGAGAGAGAGAAAGAGAAAAAATATTAATAAAGAGAGAGAGAGAGAAGGGGGTGAATAGAGTTGTCTAGGAACGTTTCTAACAGACTTTAGGACTATTCCCCCTACCACACAACCCCTTTTTATAATAAAATGACTTCACGCGCATTATGTTGAAAGTGCATGCGAAAGGCTTGTTTAAAAAAAAAAAGCATCATCCCAAGTACCCTTTTAACCACATCCTGATACACCCGTGACAATGCAGACATTGCTAAAACCATTAATATCATCAGTAATTTGATTTACTTATTGTGTATGGATAGTTGATGGATTAATACTCTTCCTTTCATCTTGAGTACATATACCTCTTTACAAAGTAGTATCGTACTATACTGGGGTGTGTGCAGGTGGACCACTACACCGGGATTTCCCACTACTCTTATACGAATAGTGCAGTGGGTTCTTAACGTGCAAAGGTAGTGACTCTTCTCTACACGGGGCCTCCATTTATCGTCCTATCCGAGGGATGGAGTGTTTTCCACTTAACATAGCTTGCGTCTATGAACAGCGGGAGGGGCATGTTAACATATGTCTTTAGTTTAGGGTTTTTATATTTCGTTCTTGTAACTATTCAAATATACTTGAACATGTTTATTTTTTACTTTGTAAGGCCCGTAGAGAAACCTCAGTTTATTATGCCCTCAATAAATCTATCTTTATTATTATAATTGTTATACATCTACAAAGTCCTCAAGCAGGTTCATCCTAATACCAGCATCTCCAGTCGGGCAATGACCATCTAGAACAGCTACGTCAACGACATCTTCGAGAGAGTTGCCGGCGAAGCTCCCGTCTCGCTAGCTCAGTATAACAATTACAGTATTAGGAGCAACATCTACAATTGCAGGATTTAGTGCTCCAAATACTGTAATCAATACAGAGTTATTATTCCGTCTCTCCTATCCCAATCCTTAAATAGAAGCATTGCCTTTTAAAATTCTAGCAAATGAAATATCACCGAACATAAGTTTCAATGTTGGTGGTCAAATGATCAGTACGGCTACTCTAGGAAATTACAACGACTTTTCGAAATGAAAACGCCCCCACATGCCTGAGGTGAAAATGGTGGAGAAATTCAGGATTCCTTACGCAGTGTAAGAAGTGTAAGAAGAGTCTGTGGTGAATATATTATTTTGATTTAGGATAAGCCTAGATATAGGCCTACATCGTTATAGCAATGTATACATGTACAGTGAAGACCCATTTAAACCTCAACCGTAACATGCTTCGGGTAAACATTTCTTAAACATAAGGGTTATCATGCATATATATCAACATTATTTTGTTGTTATATTGATTTTTTGATACATATACAAAGGTATACAACCACACTTTAAAATATGCTTGGTATAACAATTGCTTAAACATGAGAGCTATACTGTGAAGTTCCAAGTGTTTGGCAATTAAAACATTAAATTATTAATGTTTTACTTATAATTCGTTAATTTTGTCAAAGGGGCACCAGTCCACAAGATCCTGATCTGTTTTGGTTGACCCCACCGTCATGACTCAATTTGTAAACAGACCGGAAATGGTCGTCATCAGTCATACCAGTAGAAACTAAATCCGGAAACAAGACAATTTCTGTTCCTTTTTTACTTCCTATTCCCAATGAAAAGAAAAGAGATAGACAAAGAGTTTTCGATAGTCCAAGATAAATGTATTATACCTTTAACACGTTTTTAGAATGACTCCCACGCAGTCACTATTCACTTTTAATTAGGTGAATATATCTGGTCTGTCAAAGGCGGACTATGTCTTCGTGTTGATATAGGATTAATACGGATGAAGATAAACGGAAGAGTTGTCAGAGAGAGAGAGAGAGAGAGAGAGAGAGAGAAGAGAGAGAGGGAGAGAGAGATGGGGAGAGGGAAAGAGAGAGAGATTGGGAGAGAGAGAGCAAGAAAGAGAGAAAGAGAGAGAGAGGGAGAGAGAGGGAGGGAAAACCTATGAGTACCTGTTGTGAGGGCAGACTATATTTGGAGTGGGAAATATTTGAAAACCGTGACAATCATTTTATTCAGTTCATGCGAAGTAGCAACGCTGTTCAAGAAGTATAGTTTTCACACCTAAGTAGGAAAGACATCTTGACATCGAAGACTCTCGTACTGTCACTCGCCTCGGGGATACAAACTGCCTCGCAAAATCACCCTAGACAGGTAGAAATACTCATCCAACCCACGTCAAAGGCTTTGGTATCATCCCTATGAGAATACACCCACAACATACCACGACCAACCTCTTAAAACCTCCCTAGACAGGTACAAAATATTACCCTCTTAACCAACATTAAAAGGCTTGGTATCACCGCTAGGAGAATACAGTTTCAACTTACAACGGTCGCCCTAATAAACCACCACAGACCGATAGAAATACTCCTACAAACCAAACTGAAAGGTTTGGTATCACCCCTATGAGAATACATCAAAAACTTACCGCGATCGCCTTTTTTAAAGCCACCATACATTAGACGGATAGCAATACTCCACGAAACCAACGTCAAAAGCTTGATAACACCCCAAAGAGAATACATTCACATCTTCATGAGATAACAGAGGGATGATTATCGGTAGGTGTGTGGATGTGTGTTGTGTGTGCGCGTGTGCGATTGTTTGGGTGTGCGCGTGTATGATTGTATAGGTGTGGGTGTATGTTGTGTGCGTGTGTATGTAGGTGTGTGGGTGCATATTGTGTGTGCGCGTGTGCGATTGTGTGGGTGTGCGCGTGTATGATTGGGTAGCTGTGGGTGTATGTTGTGTGCGTGTGTGTGTAGGTGTGTGCGTGTATTTTGTGTGTGCGCATGTGCGATTGTGTGGGTGTGCGCGTGTGTGAATGTGTAGGTGTTGGTGTGTGTTTGCTTGTGTGTGTGTTTGTGTGTGTTTGTGTGGGTGTATGTTGTGTGTGCGCGTGTGCGATTGTGTGGGTGTGCGCGTGTATGATTGTGTAGGTGTGTGTGATTCGCTTTATTAGCATAATATCCCGTCTACAGGATCACACAGAACTCGCTCTCAACTATCAATCAGCATCATTTTAGGTCGAGGAAAAGGAGGAAAGGGACTCGGAAAGGGTGGTGCCAAACGTCATCGCAAGGTTCTACGGGACAACATCCAAGGCATCACCAAGCCTGCAATCCGTCGACTTGCTAGAAGGGGAGGTGTCAAGAGGATCTCTGGTCTCATCTACGAAGAGACACGCGGTGTACTGAAGGTCTTCCTGGAGAATGTCATCCGTGATGCAGTCACTTTATACTGCGAGCACGCCAAGCGAAATACTGTCACAGCCATAGACGTGGTGTATGCACTGAAGAGGCAGGGTCGTACATTGTACGGCTTCGGCGGCTAAGTGTAGCAGACCTCTCTCTCCTGGCTAGAATAACAAACGGCTCTTTTCAGAGCCAAAAAAAAAGTAAAAAAAGAAAAAAAAAGTGTGTGTATGTGATCTGTCCTTTTTTTTAAACACATTATCGTATGTAGGAAATGGATCCTCGTGCAACATCGTGTGAACCGTACTCTAACAATGACATTGCATGCGACCAGGCTACATGTTGAATGCAATGTTTGGTGTGCTTGGCTTGCAAGTGTCCCTGTAGGGCAAGGACTAATATCTAAACCTGTTAATGTTTAACCATATTAATCGTTGTTATTGTTGTTGTGAAGGTTATGTGTTTGTTTGTTAGGGTGGATGAAGAGGATAAAAGCTGTTCATGATTCATATTTGTATGCGAGGTAAGACCATATTTTTTTGTTGGTAATTCCGTAAAAGTGAAGTGAAAAGAGTTTGGAATGTTTTCATGTGCATTATATATGACAATCGCATTTCAGTCATCCTTACCCCATTCTACCTTCGTCCCTTTCTCCCCGTGAATAACCGTCTGTCCCCTTCTACTATAATCAAAACGACCAATGGTATGGTTCCCCCCCTTTAAGACAAGACAAGGTACATCCTTTCACCTCTCTGTCACGTGATCCTTTGCACTTCCACTCCAGCCATTTCATCTCACTGGATTGCCTCATCCATATCTGACTGGTGCGATGCGATCCGGATGACACCACCACGCAAGATGGGATGTAAGAGTGCAAGTATCTTGGCCATAATGGGATTGTTGGATACGTCAAGAGGCACTAGAAACCACACCGGCGATAAAGCTGATGGGTCTGTAGTGCAAGCTTTGGTTTTACTTGTCGAACATTCCCTCACGGAGAGAGTAACAGGCATACTCCATCCACACTATCACTTTTGCTTTTGATTGAACTGTCGAACTGACGTAGCATCGGATCTCAATGTAGAGGAACAATGCCGTGCACTCTTTACTTCCACATGAATGTATTTCTAATATCATATGAACACGAGGCGTCATTTTTGTGACGTAGCACTACGTCAGACTCCAGGTGAGAGTGACGTCATTCACAAAGTGAAAACTAAATGAACAGTGCACTTATTCCTTCTTGCAGATGTACCAATTTGCCTTCATGGGCTTCATTAACACTGAATAAACAATGCAAACTAATTTTTTGATAATTATCTAAGTAATATTTACATGAACGAATCACAAAATCGGCATACTGCCGACAAACCCCCTCTCCCTCATCCCCCAACCCCGCCCCTGCGATGCAACTTTGTTATAAAAATGTTATCTTATCTTAATGCACTTCACCTTAACAATAATATGACTTGCTACAGTAGTCAGACGATCGAACTTGAGATCTATAAGAAAGACGTCCTAAAACACCTTGAAAACATAAACTCTGAAGCCACATGGTCGAATTCACATTTTGAAGGGCCCGGCAGCGACAGCATTTCCTTACTTAATGGATTCAAGTTTAAACGATTGTATTGATAAATTAAATATAGGAATACAGTATGTAAAACCGGTGACACCCCTCGCAGGTTTCAAATGGAGATGTAATACTTTTTTAACACTATTTTTAAAAGAACCGATACTTTTAGGGTAACTGAATTTCCACCATGCGTCAATACCATGTATTTGTATGATAACAATCGGTTAAAATTAGCAATGTCGGTTGTATTCTGAACACATATTCCAAGAAGTTGGTCTTTTCCAACTTTATCCATGAGCCTCTGGCACGCTTTGAAAAGAATGAGAGAGAGGGAGAGAGAGAGAGAGGGTGAGAGAGGGAGGGAGAGAGAGAGAGAGAGAAAGATATTTAAAGTGAAAGAGAAAGAGATAAAGGGATACATTTGTATTTGGTAGATCCGAGAGATAGGCATTGAATACCCATTTTATTGAAACATTAGTTGTCTCTATCATTTATAAATATTTATTCCAACCTACTCTTACTTTTCCACCTTTTGTGACACTTTCGCATCAGTTTATTTCCATGAGCAATAGCGCATGATCATGCATACAACATTCTACAATGAAAGATGAGGACAAGAGGTCTCTTCATGTTTTCACTTTCTTAAAGGCATTGGCTGTGAGAAAAAACAAACCTGTTTTCTGTTTCTATGTTTGCGTACCTATCGGTGAATGACACGTTGTATGGTGGGGGCACGGAAGCACTAGGCATTAAGCTGTCCCGGGAATCAAGAGCTACTTGACATGTATCCATTTCCTTCTGGGAAAACACACTCTAGCGATCAGCGAGGATTTTAATGGAGCGAAATTGAATGATTGAAGAATAAGTTAGCCAATAGTCTGATATATATAGGTTAAATACCACTGGGAATCAAGGCAAATGGAGGTTTTCTTCTTCTTTATTTGAGTCCCTACGTGTAGAAGAGATAAATAAACTATGCTAATCTCTTATCTTGAACGTTAAGAAATCCCCAAATGGTTACCTCATAGAAAAGAGGTATCCCCATTTCTCTTAGGTACCCTGCATTCTACATTACTATACACAAGAGAGCAAATCAACTCAAACAATCAGCAGCTTAATTGAGGTACCAAATCGTTCGTATTCTTTCTTTTTCCTGGTATTCTATGTAATGCCTCTGTTTATAATTCTTGATTATACCCGACTCACATCACCACAGTTTGTTTGTTTGTTTTTATTTCTGCGTTTTCAAAATAAAACATAATCATATACATGAAAAACAATTATTTCTTCATTTACATGATTATGAATTGTTAAGTACATTAAATAAAATGCATACAAACACAAACATTTTTCAAAGAAAAAAGATAAATTACAGAAAACGCAGGAGACCGCCATCATGAGCGGTAAGCTTGAAATCGATGGAGGCCTGGAGACCGAACGAAAAATCGGGAAATCTAGGCCATAACAGTCGTTGTCGGTCTTGTATCGGTCTCGTCAATGTGGCTGGAGTAACGTCAATATGTTTTGTCATTTCAAATACTAAATTTTAATCATGTTTTTTTATTCATAAAATAACCCTATTTGACAGCTTTAAATTATTGTACTTACATCCCCCCACACTGAAAAACGGGGCAATGCCTCCCGGATCCCACCAGAATCTACTAATCATGTGTGGATTTAATGTCTGAATAATATTTGCTTTGAACAAATATTTACGGATTTCCTGGTCTATAAAAAAAATAATCCCGGTCTGTCTTAATCAATATTATCATCTTAAATCTCCACAATTATATATATTATGTATAGTTTTTTGTCTGCAGACATTTTAGAGTCTCCAAACCCACTTCTAAAGAATAATATGAACCAATGACTTTCCATAAACCTTTTTCCATGCCGTTTAATTTTTCCTTTTTATTTCGTCCGCTTATGTTTTCTGTAATGTTTGTAGATTTGGTTAACTTTTACCTTGGTTAATTTGGTTAACCAACACCTTGTCATGATTGTACTATACTCTGCAAGCGCTCATGGTATACTAGCTTCTTCTTATTCTTTCTTCTTTACTTGGGTTTTTCTTTTGTTCTTGCTGTCAAATATACCTTTTACTTTTTGTATTTTCTTGTTTGATTTTGTAATGATCCTTTTCATTTCAAATTAAACATCACATAGTATCAAAATAAATAATATATATACCACCTTTGTACTCAGTGTATCCACAATGATGATCAAATCCCTTCTATACGTGGTTTTAGGGGGACAGGGGGGTACGCCTAAATAAAAACTTTCTTACTTTCCGTGGAGTATCAACGCAGAGGTAATGTACTTCTACCGAGGATTACGTCAAAATTAAACAGATTGTGTATTCCATGAATTTCCAACAGTCGGTCGGACGCAAAACAGCTTTCATCTCTTACATATTCTTCTGATAAATCCAATAAAATCGTACTTCCACTTCAAGATATCACATCACAATAACAGATTTGATGTCGGTATTACCCCCAGCGAAAAAAGATCTTGCATACGTCAACATGGATTTTCATGTCTGTAACTGTAACGGGCGGCACTTAAAACGATAATACATTTTAAAGGAAAGTGGAATAATGCATGCCGATTTTAAAAGATTTGCTGAACAAAATACCATCTTACAATTTTTTGTTTAAATCAAAAACAATGTCTAGACTTTTCAAACAAAGAAATATTGGACACTTTTAATACTCATGAGTTCGGTGGACTATCATCATTCATGATTTTCTGATCAATTTCTCGTAGTCGTATTGCTAACAATGGCAAGGATGATGACCATAATACTAGAAAGATAGGTGAGTGGAAATATACACATTTATAATTCAATTTCGAAATTTATAGCAACGAAATCTTGTTTATTCTTTGTAATGGTGAGACATTTGGAGCGTTAGGAACATTTAATAGTTACACTTTTGTTGGATGTCGGAAAAAACAGCGACATTACCTTTAAACACAATTCCTATCTTTCTCATGATCTGAAATCTGATATCTGCAGTGCTTAACTAAAGTTGTCAGTCGTTACTAAATCCACCTTGATCCTAAACGGTATCTTTTAAAAGTGAAAGCTACTTCATTTCCTCTTGCAATGGTGACTTTCTGACGTCTAACTGAGCCTGCTTATCGTAGGATTGATTCTGTGTTGGCAATTTGGAAGAAGGAGTGCTTGCCCCATTATATTCACCGCCCTCATACGACTGTTGTTACTCAGTGGCGAAGATAAAGGGGCACATGCCTCCCCCTGCCCCCCTAAAAAAAAGAAGATGATATGATCCATTCAGCATGTTCATTTTAGTAACTTAAGTAAAACTAGTGCACCCTAACGATGCCAACACACCCCTCAACCCCTCAACGCATGCGCCAACGCACATAACAAACGCACTGTAAAAATGAATCATTAAAAAAAAGTGCGTTGGCGCGTTGGCGCGTTGGCGCATGCGTTGAGGGTACAGAGAGTACAGTCCAAGGGATCTTCGGCGAGCCAAAACATCTTATAAATTCAGATTCCACCAGAGTGCCTCGAGAGCGGTCTGCCCTTTTGCCATTAGATGTCCAGGCCATCCGAATTGTCCTACTTTGACTCGCAAATTATCTCTTGACGTTTCACAATCCAGCCCAAACAGATCGATACTCCTTTCACTTGGCCCTTCTCTCGACGATGCCTAGCGGATGCCAGTTAATCAAAGCCATGTTTACCATAACAATTTCATTTGTTTTTAGCGGAAAAAACTCAATGCAATCCTGTCGGTCACACATTATCAAGGCTAAATCGCCTTCGGGATTTTGCCTTTCTCTTTAAACAGTGTTGCCATACTTTATCCTGACAAGACAAGAGCGGACATAATTGATGTTTGCGGAATAATAATGTAATAACACTGACATTGGGTAAATGCTCGACTGTATTCTACTGCTCAAAACAATCATGTTGAAATCTGCATCTATAAACGCTTTCAGGGTTTTTTGTCATTCTTTTCAGACAGTGTTCCAGACCTTTAGAACTATCTTGAAAACTAAAGTAATGTCTTCAACATGAAGGAGATTATCGATATTTGTTGTAAAAGACATTACCCGACATCCTCCTTGTGATATAAGTAATCCATACGTGAAAGGTCACAATTATGATAGTGCCCATAAATGTTCTCAACATTTGCGCTTCCTGGCTTCTTATTACAAAAAATTGCATCTGGGCATGTTTATGTCAAAAAGGGTTGTTATACTCTGAACAAATTTTACGAACTATAACAAATATGATGGTCCTTGGTAAAGGACGTTGGGAAAATTGTAAAAATGGTTTCCAACTAAATAACGATTGTTTTTCACAATGACAAGTAAGGAGTTTTTAGTCCTATTTTGAAGATATATATTTCGTCTTTTGCAAACATGAAACATGAATAAAAAACATTATAAAAGATGGGACCACACAGTTGTATATTGATTGATTGATTTTATTTAACGAACACTAATTTTGTTTATGAAAGATAAAAAGACAATATGATAATATGTCAAAATAACTCGGTAGGAACACCTCGCTCAACTGTTCCATTACAGCCGAGGGGTCCCAATGGTAAAATAAACAAACTAGAAGAAATAACCTAATTTTATCACAAAACAAATCAAAAACATTTAACATCAACATATATACCGCACTTTCTCAAGTCTTAATCACGTTCAAATATATGTATATGTTTTTTATTTCCCAATTAATTACCTGAATCAAGTTGTAGAAAAGGGAAAGCAATTCAAAGAAGCTGCGATGTTTCTATAGAGAGGGGGCAAAGAAGTTCCACTCCTTCACCATTATTTATAAATTCTCCGTTAAGTTAAAAAAAAGAAAGAAGATTTTTCATCATCCAAAATGTTACTGTGAGAATGGTAACTTGATGTGGTAGCCGAGAAAGAAGTTTTGTTTTGTTTTGTTTTTAAAGTATAGAATAGAACAAATCCTGTGGACTTCATGTTATGATTTATCGCGCCTTGTTTCTACTACCCATGGCCCAGAGGCTGTATCAAGTATGGTGTTAACATCAATCCATGCGCCACAACATTTTGAACTTGATATCATTATCGAACATCAGTATCAAAAACTCTGACGCTAGTTTACGAGCGGTATGTTTGTGATACTTTTTATTGATTACACTGGGTGTTACCGGGTTGAGTTATCGTTTAATCAGGATCACTAGAATCATACATCTTTCTGTGTACAGTGCCAGTTACTTTACCAATACTGGGCCTAATTTATTATGATTTTGATGACTCCAGAACCTGGCAGTACACATCAATACTTACATGCTATATGATCAACTTGTTCTGATCCATTCCACACTTTTTCTTTCACAATGCAATCGCATGACCAGAACTCAACTTCATCTTTATTGGTAACCTAAAGAACTTGGGGTTGTTATAAACAGGAGAACCGATTCCCATCTTTGCGGTTCTATGGAGCCATCGGAAGTACGCCGCACGCATTTCATATTTTTCCTTTTAACAAAAATCGATAAGTGGGTCATTCCCATGAATGGAAATTATAGACCTGGAAAGGAGATATGACCTATCATGCGCATCTTGAAACCATAATGCTTCTAACCTGCTTTCATGATCATCCGATTTGGTTCGATTGGTATTGTGGGGCTATTCGAATAGTCATTCGTTTACTTGACTTTCAATCCAGAAGTTCAATGTTAGAACACTCCTTTTACTGCTCGAATGTGGTGTGGTATTCTACGGCGCAGTGTGAACAATAACGCCAGAAGAAAGAACAAGTTGACAAAACATAACACTGTTCCACACATGATATGCGCACATCTAAACTTCATAGTCTATCGTAATCTCTACAGAAATGTACATCATCAATATCGTTGACCCACATCTCCCCGAGAACATTAGTCAGACGACGCTTCTACACTGGCGATATTTAACTTTTTTGGTAATATGAATGAAAAATGGAAAAAGAAATAGTCTTCTCTGAAAGTGACACTTTTGGGTAAATGAGGTATTTTTATAGATAATACTAAATAAATATAGGCAACAGTCTTTAGGAAAAACACTTTTGTATAATTCAACTACTTTCATCAGGTTAATCTCATGTTCAAAAAGGGTCTCATTCGCACTTAAAGGTAATACAAAGTTTTGGTATTAGGTCATGAATTTGGTTCAAATGAACATATTGGAAGCATATACGATCCTACAATATTCAATGATCGTTGTCGCGGTCGAAATCGACTCTAAAATTATGAAATTTTAAATAATAAACACTTTATGTTGAATAGCTCCCTCTCAAGGTCAAGATATTAATTAAGTTATAAAACAATGTTTATTGACTAAAATCGACCGATAAGCTATTCTCGTTCGGAAATAATATACCACAACTACATACTCTGAGATTTTCATGGTCGCAGCTACCATTATACGGCAGTAGGAGCTATTTGAAATTTATCCACATTTACCGGGAGCACCGGTAAATCTTTATAATGGATTTTTCTCGAAAGCAGAAATGTTTTAGAGGCTAAAATTTCTGGTGTTTTTAATTCATCCACAGGGGCATCCAAATATATCAAAATTGTAAAGAATCACTATCCACCCATTTTTCGAAATTTCCCAAAACTTTGTAATACCTTTAACCGCAATGTATCCAGCTTTTCCAGCTGCGTCTTTTTTGACCACCCTGTTTTCAATTATGGGTCCACAACACATTCTTTCTTTCTCTCTGTCTCTCTGTCTCTCTGTCTCTCCCTCTCTCTTTCCCACCACATCTCTCTCTCCCCCTCCCCTTCTCTCTGCCTCTCTCTCTCTCTCCCCTCTCTCTCCCTCCCATCTTCCCCATCTCTCTCGCCCCTCTCTCTCCCTCTCGCCATATGTTTTATTATCGTAAGGATGGATGTGAAAAGACTAATGTTTTGAAGATCAATGCAAGAGAGAGAGAGAGAGAGAGAGAGGGTTAATCCATTGGGGATCGAAATGTAATTAACCAATCAGAAGGCCACAGTCAGCCACCCTTTGATCGAATCAATCAACATCAAATTTACTGATGATCGAAGTGATTAACTCAAAAATTATCTCGATGTTTGTGTGGTGAGGTTCCATCGAGAATAAGCAGATTTCCCTTCTCTGATAGCCCCAAAAAATGCATGATTGATATCAATTTCTTTTTCGAAAGACAAAAAGGATCGATCTTTTTATAAACCATTTTGTAATAAAAGAGTGCTCATTTGGATGATAGATATCCATTGCATTAGGTGTTTGTCGTCTAGCTGCTACGTATGTCTCTGTTAATATTAAGGAAAGTAAGAAACTATACAAACATGACAGACACGAGGAAAATCGAAAGTTTGTCAAGCTTTTAGAATACGCTAGAAAATCAATATTCCACACGTTTATATTGAACGAGCATAGAGTTGTAGAGACATTAAAGATAAACTTGAGTTCTGGTAAAAAAAGAAAATGAATTCTCACAGAATCTAACGAAACTTACATTGAATGTTCAAGATTGCAAATAAATGTAATGTGCCAAACAATTTTGGAAGAAAATGTATACTGGCTGAGTAATGCGCATAGAAAGATAAGGAAATCAGGGTAGTACTAGCCCCGACACCATGTGTGTTGTCCCATATAAAACTTTCTGTGTAAGTGATTGTTACTTTACCAAGACTCTGCCAAATTTATGATGATTTTGATGACTCCAGAACCTTGCATTACACACTATTACTTACATGCTATATGATCAACTTTTCTAATCCATTCCACACCTTTTCTTTCACAATGCAATTGCATTACCAGAACTCAAGTTTATCTTTAAGATATATATAGATCTGCAAGAGACATCAGATATGTACACATGATCTATATATACACTTGATTCCACACAAACACACTATTAAACATCATGCATTTTCCTTCTCTGAATGTCTATAGTTTCATGGATGTGAAACAAATATTTGAAATATTGATCTAGGAACGTATTTTAAAAGCATTTTCGTATACATCTTCGTGAATATTGTTAACTCCAATTGATTTTTAAAAGAATAATCTTAAGGATGTGTAAATTCTGATGCACACCAAACTTTGTGACACCTCGAATATAGCTCAATATATATTTTAAAAACGTCTTTGATAAAAGTTTGCAATTAAGGTAGGTGAGACTTTGCATATGAACTGATATATTATCTTAGCCCCCTACTTCCTATCGACAGTATGTCGGTGATTTCAGAACCTCGCAAATCGAGTTTCGACATTCAGTTTGTACAGTTTCTTTCACACTGTAATCACATGAGTAGTGGGTTGTTCTCAACTTTGTCTCTAATTTTAAGCCTTCCATGATGCATTGGCATGTTCCATACGGGCATACCCTTGATATTTATGTATATGATAAGCAAATCAATAGCCAGGGATTTCAAGTCGTTTTCTAGGTACCCAGCCTCCTCCATCATGATCCAGTTCAGTCTTCTCCTGGGGGAATGTGCGGCGAGAAAGACCGAAGACCTTCTGGTCCTTTTCTATTTTTTTCTCCACGTGAATGCTTCAATCTGAAATGAAAAGATCTGTCATCTCAACCCATAGATGAATAATCATCATCGATCTGAAATACCCTACACTCCCTATGGTTCAGCCTAGTCGATCTCAAACCTCCCTTTCATGTCATCTTTTGTGTTTCATTCCAGTCGTGTTTCATCCCAGTGCAAACATGCAAAGTAATAAAGCCGAAATAAAAGAAAAAAATGAATGGAAAAGACATGTGAAGTGGGCCAAACGCCGAAAATGTTGACGTGATTCAATTGAATATATCAGACCGTTGGCTGACTGATCACGTGTCGTAGATTAGTTTAGTTGAGTGATTGTAGAACAACATAATTCAGAGCAAAATGATAAAATGACGCCCCCGATAAGTTCCTCAACACTCAATCACATGATTAATAAAAAGACAGACAGATCCAGAATAGACCTATTTACTGATATCATTCATACTTTGTGAACAGTCAATTCTCTTGACGACTAAACAGCTTGCCAGAGGCTTGCCCGACATAACACTAATACCTGGCTTGATGTAAATAGGTAGTGAGATTAAGCTGTCAAACTAACTTTAGGATCAGACAATCTGATCCCTCTCAATCATGAATATTCAAGCAAGGGATGATACAACCTCTTTAAGAACGTTACTCCATATACAGTTATCATGGTCTGTTTCTAGAGCAAGTAAGTAACACTATGTTTATATTGACCTACTATGCAAATGGAGGAGTCTTTATACAGGGTAGTGAAATTGTTCTTTACCCCCCCCCCCCCCTCCTTATCCACAGTACATTCCCAGGTGATCAAGAATGTTCTGGATTTTAGATCACCCCAGAACGGCTCATTGGGGACTTTGTGCCAGAACGAGTGGTAGTCGATTGTGACACTTAAGTTCTATGCTTAGGACCCATAATTGTAGAAATGCATAAGAGTGAACGATGTATTACCTTTAAAATGCCAGTCCCACCGACAAGAAAGACCGGTAATAGCGATCGAACAAAACATTGCATTAACCGCAAATGGCAATTTAAAGTTGGTATATAGCAATGTGATTGGGGTATCGCTAATACCTACCAACCCAGGTACCTTATCACGTTGTGATTATTACAACCTCGAAATCTTTGAGAGGGGAGTTTCAGATGATATGATGATTCATTGGTATGTTAAAGTTAATTAAATTAAACGGGATTTCCTTTCTCAACAAACCACTTCACATATATAGCTTCTTCATTTTTTCTCTCTTCATACATGAGATGAGGTCCAAGATTTAGTGCTCACGGGACAAGTTAATTCAGATAAAAACATATTTGATAGAAAGACATATTCCCTTAAGTTACTCAACACACAATCACATCATGAGAGAAAGTGCAGGCGGATCCAGAATAGACCTGTTTACTTATTACAAGCATATCTTTTTTTAAACGGAAGTTTCTCTTGACAATTTAAAAGCTTGCCAGAGGCTTGCTCGACATATTAACAACTAACGTGTGCAAAGTGGGTTCCATCCATAGAGAAACCGTTATTCAGTGGATAAAAGGGCTGGTAAAAAAGGGTTCAAATTGAAACATTAGTAACCAGGTCTACAATGAATTAACAAAATTAAAAAGAGGTAAGGAGAATGTTGGGGCGGGGGAGGGGCCACTATTTCAAATTCTAAAAGAATGCTAAAAAAATGCTTATCATTAAAGGTAATACAAAGTTTTGGGAAACTTTGAAAACTGGGTGGATAGTGATACTTTACAATTTTGACATAGTTGGATGCCCCTGTGAATGTATTACAACCACTAAAAAAAAATTAGCCCCTAAAACGCTTCTGTTTTCGAGAAAAATTGAATATAACAATTTACCGGTGCTCCCGGTAAATTTTGATAAATTTCAAATAGCGCCTACGGCTGTACAATGGTAGCTGCGACCACGAACATCTCAGATTATGTAGTTGTGATATATAATTTCTAAACGGAAATAGCTAGTCGGTCGATTTTAGTCAAGAAAAATTATTTATAGCTTAATTAATATCTTGACCTTGAGAGGGAGCTATACAACATAAAGAGTGTTTTATTTACAATTTCATAACTTTAGACTCGATCTCAACCGCGACAACGATCACTGAATATTGTAGTAGGATCGCATATGCTTCCAATATTTTCATTTGAACCACATTCATGACCCAATACCAAACTTTGTATTACCTTTAAAGGTAAAGACCAGTATTGGAAACGCCCCAATTTCAAAAAATGAAATGGAAGCTCTTATTACCAATCATGTGAAAGAATATGTTTTGAATATTACATGACGATAAAAATGTTGACGGGAAATTAGTATATCTATATACTGTTGAGAGATACAAATGTACGTGTCGCGCACGTGTGTGTAGTCCCATATACATCTTTCTGTGTACAGTGCTTCTAACTTTATGAAGACTTGGCCACATTTCTTATAATTTTGATGATTCCAGAACCTTGCAGTACATCTATGCTAGATGACCAACCTTTTTTTGATCGATTTCACAACGTTTCTTTCACTATGCAATTGCATGACCATAACTGGTCTTTAGCTTTAACAAATGCATTATTAAGGTCACACACAAACATACACCCAGACCCCCTTCACATATAATTCTAACAAGCAGACGAGAAAACAAAAAGATTAGTGCATTTTAAACATAAATTCAAGGGGGAACAAAGACACAATAAGAAGTCACAATCATTTAATTTTTTATCCAGTTTGGGTTTTAAATGGGGGTGGGGTATTAGCGGCTCCCCGAATAATAGTAATTCAGGTTGGTTCATTATCACCTGTTCTCTACGATGTACGAGCAAGGCGAACAAGGTTGATCTTCAAAATAGGAATTAATAATCGGATACTGAGCCCCTGAAAATTCGTAGCTAAAATAATGCATTCCAGACGGGTGGTATATCATAGTTGTGATGTCTTTAAGTTGTCATTAAATCTTGATGTTTTCGGCTGAGCTCGGACACACCCACACACTCCCACCTTCTTCCTCTCTATATCAAAACAACGAAGAAACTTCCATCGAGCTTTCATGTGTCTGGAAAAACAACGCACCATTATTATGTTTTCACTTAGCAAGTGATAATTTTCATCGAGCAAACCACAAACCCGCAATTTAATCATTTTCTTTTCGAATTTTAATGTCTTAACAGGAAAACATCTTATTCTGTTTTGTTCCAGGCTCGCTGTCAGTTGGATCAAATGCTACTACGGTAGTCTGACATTTAAAAAAAAAACGCGTTTTTTAGCGTGACGATCTTCTTTAAAGAGAAAGTTGAGTTCTGGACAGGTATATATACACATATTTGTGAGCTTCCTCGTTCTCTTTACCTTTGTTTTAAGGAACCACACATGATAGACATCCTCTGAAATCATTGCCCTTCCGATGACTTGTTTTTCAAAATGTGACCAGAAATAGGTGACAAGTCATGCGACATGTTTGTGCAGTCCTATAAACCAATGTCTGTGTACAATAATAATAATAATAATAATAGTGGGTTGTTGTATAGCTCTCATGTCTGTCAGACTTGACACTCCTGGCGCTCCCAATTATTACCCTGGCTTTAGCACGGCTGCCATACGGCGCTCTGGCATTTCAATTTTAAGGAATTAATTCCTGCCATGTACCCATTTACATGACCTGGGTTGAGTGTGGTAAATGGAGATCAATGTCAAAGGACATTAGTGCCGCGGCGGGACTCGAACCGCGGACCTTGTGATCGACAGTCCGGTGACAAATCCACTCGATCACGACACCTCTATACGATACAATACATCTGTTTTGAGCATTTTTATCATCAATTTAATGATTTCAAACATCTCGGTAGACATCAATTCTCACATACTACATAATCAGCCTTTCCCAATTGCCTCACACAGTTTCTTTCGCAATTTGATTGCATGAGAAGTATGAACACTCTCTTTAAGTTCACGGAAGACATTTACCTGAGGACAATCGGTATTTGATAGGATGTGATGTCATTTAATCGTCATTGCCGAATAGGATTCTGCTGCAGGCTTTATCTTATATCTCACTCGATAAAGTAAGGGGAAAAAACTCACCATGCAGGAGTGAAAGTGAGTGAATTTGCCGGGAAGAGAAAAGGAAGAAGAAAAGAAAATGAATAGCTTAGTATCCTTTTTAATCAATATCTTAGATTTTTACGAAAGATTGTGACTTTGCCTTCAGATATTTGAACCGCATCCTATACAGATTCATAGTATCTTATTTAGCGAAGTAATATCATACTAACGTACAATTAAGGATTGTATGTTATTCCTAAATGTTGTAGTCACAAGCAACTAGATGTGTAAACATGATCAATTACCTACTTTTTTCTTCTTTTTCTTTTTCCTTTTTTGAATACATTGAAACATGTTAACTGATATATCAAAGGAAACACATACAACATTAAGGCCTACATCACGCCCGTTCCATATTCAGGAACTGTTCTTTATACCCATTGTAAGTTCTATCTTTAGGTCTACTATTAGAATATCAAAGTTTTATTCCAAAAATTCAAAATAGTACATATCGTTTGTTTGTTTGTTTTTATTTCCGTATAAAATCATCACAACATACAAAAAGATACATAAATGAGATATACGGCGGATAGCCGATTTCAGGCGTATTAACAAAATACGCCCTTTTCTTCCATGGGGTCCGGTCATTGTTGATATTGATGATGTTATTGTAGAATTAATGGGTGGGGGGGGGGGGGGGGCTTTAAGCCTTGTTGATGTCAGATGGAAAATTAGTGAAAGAAAAGGATAAAAAAAAAGGAAATTTTGTATAACTTGGCAATTTGACTTTAAATGTGGAAGCCTTTACTCCTAGTTCGGTGGTAGTCATCTTCTCCTTTACATCAGCGAGTTTGCAAACTCACCGGATGTAGGTGCGACGATAAACACTCTTTTTATAGGGCGTACGTAGAATCCCAGTGGGTGCATTCATTATTCATATCTTGCTCTTCTAGCAGGCATGTTGTGGCTGATATGATACTTGAGTCGTTGTTGACAGAACGTCTAAAAACAATCTAGGAGAACGATTTATTCATGTTCGAGTGGTCGGATGTTTTCAAATCCCGACGAAGGTTCTTTGAACTCGAGGATTCTAGGTGTTAAGCGAGCAAGATAAGAGCTCTCCGAAATAAGCTTCTCGCCCTTCCTCTCTTAAGATCCCCTCTGGCTCTTTTTCTCTACATCTATCTCTATCTTCCCCCTTTCTCTTTCTCCATCTTTCCATCTTTTCATATTTCCGACCCTTTTCTGTTTTCCTTTTTCGATTGACGCTCTCTCGCTCCACATGTCTCTCTACCCAGTCTTTCTGACCTCTCTCTCTCACTTTCTCTTTTTCGCTGTGCGTGTTATTAGCGTGTGTGTACGTATATATGAAAATTTAAATGGACAGATTTTAATATAATTACAAGTTCATAATACTGCAATTTGTTGAAAGTGATTTAAGAGTGTGGTAGGTATTAACCTTTCATTACAATGTCATATTAAACACATCACATTGAAGTGTTGATAATGTAAATATATTAAAAATTATGTTTGGCATTTTGTAAATATAACGACGAAACGGATGAGATAGAACAGAAACCTATGCAATTGAACAAACAAACATAAATAATCGTGATCTTGAAGACATGAACATGAATCTGAAAACTTGAATTCATTTATCAAAACAGAGTTGTTTGGTTTGTCATTTAAGTCCAGTCTTTCTTTAAGGGCATGTCGCAGTACCCATGGAAACGTACAAGTTATTGTGAGCTACATCAAATAGAGTAAAGTTGTATCACATGAAATACATGAATACCGAAAGTCCATATGATTAAAATCAATACAAGACCACAGAATAATACTTGTATAGCATTGGATTAATTTCCCTTCCGCTTTAGTGAAAGCTTGGAGAATAATTTGTTTAAATAAACGTTTTGAGGTAACTCCAATCTGAGTAGTGAACAAAAATAGACTTTTATTAAACATCCAATAATCATTTTCAACTCATCCTTGCCACCTGTGGTCATATTTCGATTAAAGCTTTTTTGTTAAAATGGCAAGTTGGTTTTCTTCTAGATTTGATTGCCTCTCTCTTTCCTGATGAGGAAGGGTTTTCTCTGCAGAGATGGTTTTTACACACCTGGGAGTCCGCACGTGTCTCTCTATGGTAAAAGAAAGAGTCTTCGAAATTGAATATCAACCGATAATTTTATTGGCGCTGTATCATGGGATGTTGGTCGCGACGCCTATTATGACGTCACAATAAAGAAGTTTAAAGTAAATGATGATCTGGGACGAGCCACACACAGACAACACGAAAGAAACAAGAGCCTTGATAGCACGTAGGTTTGAAAAGAAACAACAATATGTTAAGATTTTTGTGTGTAAATCTTTAAATTTCGCAAGATCTTTGTAAACGGTCGTATCTCATGAAAAACGATTTCACAATTTCTTGGAAAAAGTCACACAAAAACTGATGAAATAGATTTTTATAAAAATATTATCTATATCAAATTATCTAAAAACTTTCCCTTTCAGGTTCATAAGATAACAGAATGCGCCGAATTATATGCCTTTTCCTGTTCGATTTTTGTTAAAGGTTCATTTGAAATTTCCATGTTCATCTAAGGAGACGGGGATTTCGAAGTATTACCATGTAACATATAAAGTTACGTTATAATTCCGAAAATACAATGATGAAACTGCGTATATTGAGGTAAAAGCAACGCAGTTATATGTCTAAAGTAATTATTCAAACATCATGAGTTTCACAACTTAAACAGGATATCAACGATTTCACTACCCTGTCGCTGTAACGGATTTTCGCTTGTTTTATTTTTTGTTTACTATAATGAGTACATGCAGGTTGCTAGACTTATGTAAGAATAATTATGACACGGAGCGACGGTTCTTCTTTAGCGTTATCCAGATATACTAAGCCCCAATCTTTTGCCACCTTTGTCTTCAGCTAGACGAAGAAGAAACCCGAGATAAAGCAGAGCCATTGGGTTTTCATAATTTCACTTCAATTCCTCTCAAGAATATTGAAAGCTTTTCTTACTTTAACTTAATTTTCTCTCAAGAGTGGAAAGAAAGAAAGAAACAAAGTGAACATACACTAAAGATGATTATGTTACAAGAATAGAGAGTGGTATCTCTTACCGATGAATGAGAGATTAATCAGAATGATAGAAAGCAAAAATGTGTTATTTTAGGGCTCATGTACGTTTCAACAGACGTCATCACACCCCTGCCCTATCCTCGCTCTTTCGCTTACTTTCCGATCTTTCCCTTCTTCCCCCTCCTTTCTCTGTCTCCATATCTTTCCTTCTTTCCCTCTCACTCATTTTCTTTTCCTCCTTTCTCCCTCTTTCCCCCTTTCCCTCTCTTTGTCCTTCTTTCCCTATTACTCCTTTACTTCCATTGTTCGTCTTTGTCTATCCTCCCCCTTTTTTTTCTCTCTCTCTCTCTCTCTGTTTTTTTTTATCTCTCTTTACCCCTATCAACCTTTTCCCTCTCTCCCTCTTTCTCAACCCGTCTCAGGCCTACGTCATCGAGTGACCTTATTCTCTTTCGCATTATCTCTCTATATGATTTCTGTTATGTCATATGATTTTAGTTTTTTTAAGAATCATTTACCTTTCTTACTCGGACATCATTTCGGTAATAAGATGATTACTTGTATTTGTAATGGACAGGAAATGTTTTTATAATACTCACTGTTCATCACTTCAAAATGCGGTTCATTATTGCTCATTTAAAACATTTGAAATGACAACAAGAAAGGCAGGAATCTTTTGAAGAAAATTCACTTTACTGACGAACTAACCAAATAAAAAGCAAGAGAGAGAGAGAGAGAGAGAGAATCCCCAGAGCCTTTATTTATCACATTTAAAGAGTCTTTTCTCGCCAAGCTTACCTTTTTGTATTTTATTATCTAATTATAAAGAAGTAATGTTTATAATTATTTTAATATGCAGGATGTTTCATAGGAAGAATGACTATATGCTACTCGCAATACGCCTCTCAAACGTCTAAAACAAATTACATCTGTTTAACAATCGTCATTTAATTGAATTACACGTTAAAGTTATCTCATATCGATCTGCATTACAAATTACAATTGAAGGTGACGTTTTGGAATGGTGTGTGCATGTTAGCGATATGCTAGCCGTGGAGGAGGGACATTTCCCGCAATGTTATGCTCTAAAGCTAATCTGTTTACCACTTATCTATTACACGAAGTTAGGAAATTCAATTTACAGTTCTGCCTTACATTTAAATTAAAAAGTAGCTGTGATGGTGGTAATAACAAATAGTTTAATATGCTCTGTACAAATACACACAGTGCATAGGAATTTGAAATAAGCGTCAGTTTCTTTTTTTTCATTGGAAAATAAAGACTTCCTAAGTTGACCTAGAAAAAACTTGAATTTCTCTAAAGTAACGATCGAGTCATTCACCCATATCTTATTTAGAATATGACTCATTTCCATGGAAACTTTTCTCATTTAAATAAGTTACTAAATAGACCAGGTTATTGAAATTCTAGCGAGAAATATTTTATCTGTTAGGGCGCAATGTTTCACGGATTGCATCGTTAGTGGTATACAGGCAATTAAATGATTGAAATAAAATAACCCTATGCCCGATCACTACCCTGTGACGTTAATATTCAAACTGTTGTTTTAATATGCAGTTTGTACCGAACGATTCGCTGTTTTCAAGGCATTTTTTTTAAGGGTTTAACAGTCTCCGAAACTAAGTAAGATAGTGGCTCTTGTAAAAATGATATAATGCTGACGTCGACTGCTATTGTCAACTATACTACTTTCTCATCAATGAAACACAATACTTGGTAATCTGGCTCTCAGATCAGAACACGGAGTTGTGAAGGTTATTGTAACTGTAATGCCTCGGTCACAATTTGCCGCGCCGGCCGTGGGGGTCTAAAATATATACGACCAAAAGCAATTATAGGGCCGCCGCAGCATTCCCACGGTCACATACGGTAGCGGTCACATAATAGGGTGGCTGCACGGCGTATTTTGAATTTGTGGAGACAGAAACCTGCGGCTGCCGTACGGCCTTTCAAGTAATGACACATACGGTCGCCTGTTAGGGTGTCCCTGCGGCGGCCGAACAGTTTTGTTTACAAATACCAAGGCAGACGCAAGGTAGCCGCAAAACCACTGTACGCCATACGAATGGTCGCCGTGGAACAAACTACGGGATGGGTACGGCTTGCCTTGTTGTCTAATTGCTACGGCGAACCTAAAAATGAAAAAAGTTATAACTCCGCGCTTTAATCCCACGGCGACCTGTACGGCCTGTAAAGATAGGGATACGTCCTAGAGTAATCGACCCTGAGGCCACCGCAGATTCTCTGCGGCCGCCGTATGTATCTCTCGATTCCGGGGGCCTACGGCCGCCGTATCCTAGCCGTAGATCAAATGTGACCTAGGCATTAGGGTTAATGTTGTGCTCTAGGGTTTGAGATAAGAAATTCTCACCGGAGCATGTATCGTACAGTAAAGCTGTATGTGACGCGGTAAACCGCTGCGGTTTTCTGTGATATTGATATATCAACGCTTCACATTTATGTATGTTAGCACAGAGCTTAATAGTAAATACGTGTATGACATTTGTTTCGCACAGTTGCTATCATTCTACACGTTATAAAAAATAAGAAAATGAGCTCGCCGTGGTCTACCTCTTCATATATCATGTGTTTGAATGAGCCTTATTGTTAGCAGTCGAAGGGGGATAACAAAAAATATATGGAAGATTGTCACTGTAATCACGGTAACTTGGCGCAGGACCTCGCCATGTGCACCTCTTCTGATTATAATACGTCATCACGATAGAAATACGAAATCTAAGAAATCAGTGAATTATGGTAGCAATGTGAACACAAAGCGCCATCTTAATACCGAAGGATTTAGAAAGTTACCTGAAGTACGATTGGGGCATTCGAGATATTTTCAAGGACTAACGGCAGATGGCAGTCTGCAATCGATAATCGCTATTTAATCATCTAGTAGAAATATCGATCATGGTGAATGATAGGAAAATTGTTTTTTTTAATAGAATAACGAATTTATAAACAAGAAAATATATTTTTTATTTTCACGCAAGCATTTTGTAGTTACAAAGTGTAGCCTGTTCGGGCAATCCTATTTGATTTATGCAACTGCGCCACAGGCATACACACACACACTGCAATACACCCACACGATTGAAACAAACAAACAAAATATATCTCCCTACGTATATTGCACTCTCGAACAGAAACTAAATTCGGAACTGCCAAGGTTGACTTTATGGTTTAGAAGAAATGTGCTCTCTCTTAATGGGCTTAAAACAAATTATATTCATTTAGAGATAGAAAATCTAATGACAACCTTGCTCTAAATATTAAACTGGATCATAATTCCATAGATAGAAAGACATGTGCAAAGTTCCTTGGTGTCTGTATCAATGGAAAACTCATCCTCACAATTGATATGGATGTATACTTTGAGAAAATAACCGTCATTGCAACACTTTCCATTTCTACTAACTCTCTTTCCGGGAGCGGGAAAAATATCAGGAAAGACTTTGTCGGCTTCGATCAAAGAGATTTTCTCAGTAGCAGATATTTTTTCATCACATATATTATTATCAGTTAATAAGCAAGGTCAAGGGTAAAACAGAACTTATTACTTTTTATTCCCCTTCACAGCTCCACTCCACTAAAACCAAAGTCGAGCTTAGCAGCGGGTCGTACTTTTACGGTATCACATAATACACAAACTCCTAGCATAATCAAATCAGTGTCGAAATAGGCCTCATGTTAATAGAATAATTGATGAACGCGTTAACGCATTAAAAATTAATAATGCGCCTCATGTCGCGTAAAGGATAACCAGGGAGAGAGATGGCTTTGTAATTTGGATTTGATTACGCCACGTAGGGAAGAATCGCCGTAATGAGTCTTTCATCCTATATACCTTTAATAGCGCTTGTCATCATCCAGCTAGTCATCGTCCCTCTCATCATAATTACATTCCTTGTCTCATGTCAGACCCCCAATCGGGTTCACTAGCTGTATCAGACTGGGTATGTGGGTTGGGAGTAAGGGCGTTGGATCTGCAAACTGTTAATATGATTCACAGTATGAATGAATAACCATACCGTGATCAATAAAAAATATAGTTCTAAGTTTAAAGATTCAATGGCAATTTACTTCCTTTCGTTATATATCAAGTTCATACAAAATCAATGTTAACAATACAATATAGGATAAAGAAGGTGTAATGACCGAGCAGCGTGAGAGGCAGTTACAGTAAACTTGAACACAGGACTTAACATAACCTCGGCTTTATATTCCTATCAAGCCCTCAAACACTGTAAGATAACATACACAGAGGGTTATAACTCCGAATTTTACAGTAAAATACGGGCCCAAAAGATGAAAGATTGTTATTAAAATGGGAAAGGAGATTGATACGAATACATTCTGAGAAGAAATACAACGTAGTTTATAAGTTGGTGATAATCGATTAAACAATAGAGATTATCATCAATCATGATTATACTACACAGAGTGTTTCAAAAGAGGTCTTTTGCTTTTTATTCTTAAAATTGTTTATAAAATTGGCCGAGACATTAATGTATATCATTGACACTTGGATTAGCTCAATGTGCTCTCAGTTATTGCTTTGCATGATATGTTTGAAATCAGACTGTCGATGAAGAGGACTCCCGAATTTCTATGAAAGGTTAGGATGCAGATGAAGAACAAAGTGTTTTGCCTGCCTCTGTTAATATGAACAAAGAGAGCGACAAAGCTCCCCGATTAAAAACAAAGATGATCTTGACAAAGCGTGATCTAAGCACTCTCTGACATTAGAGGACGCCATTCAATTGAGTTCGTATCTTTGACCTGTGATTTTTCTGAGTTTTACCTTGTGTGCTTCTGTGGGAGTGAGTGAGATAACATGAGAGAGAGAGAGAGAGAGAGAGAGAGAAAAGGATGGGTACGATGACAGATGGTAAGGTGAGTAGAAAAATAATATCGTATCAGTCTGCGTGTATGTGTTGTACGTGTGTGCGCGCTCGCGTGTGTGTGTGTGTGTATGTGTGTGAGGGCGTGTTAGGCGTGTCTGTGCGCGTGTATGTGCGTGTGCCTTTAACACTGGGCTATTGTGGGTATTGTAGCCTCGTTTTAAATTATATTTTAAAAATGTTTTAAATAGATTGTTTCTGTTTGTCTGTCGCTCCAATTTGGGGGTATTTTGAGGAGGCTAGGAACAGTGTGTGGTGAAGTGTGGTCGGGTGGTGTGTGTGTCGCATGGGTGAGGGGGGGGGGGGGGGGTAGTAGTGTGTTTGGTTATTGGATGGGGTTATTTGTTTTATGTTACAACTGATTTCATTTTTGTTTTCATCAATTTTACAATCTATGTAATGAAAATGTTTTGAATTCATGTCAAGGAAAACAACTGTATTTTAATTCTAAGATTGATATGTATTGTTTGGAATCGATACAAAAAATATATTGAAGAACAAAAAGTGTGCATGACTCATAGTCAGTAATGTTAGAACTACGAAAACTATGATAATTGATATGGTAAGAAAGAGTGAGAGATATGACTAGAATGGGAAAAGAATGAGATAGGGTAAGAGAAGAATATAATAATGGCGAATATATGCGTGCGTGTCTGAGAGAAAGAGAGAGAGAGAGAGAGAGAGAGAGAGGAAGAGACAGACATACAGACAGGCAGAGGGAGAGAGAGAGAGAGAGAGAGAGAGAGAGGAAGAGACAGACATACAGACAGGCAGAGGGAGAGAGAGAGAGAGAGAGGGAGAGAGAGAGAGGGGGGAGAAGAGAGGGAGAAGTACACAAAACATGTCAGCAACATTATTTGATCAGTAAAATACCTGTTCTTTATGGAAGTGAGAAATACATCATTTAAAGTTAGTATTAGGGTCAGTGATTGGACACTATTACATGCTTAATGAAGATATGTGTATGATCTACTGAGGTATCTCCTAACTTCTCATGACCATTAATTACCTCCATTAATTATATTTGATTATTGGTGAAAACATTGAAAGCGAGGAAGGTATTGGGGACAATGCTTACCGTTTATCTTCATATGAAGAAAGGTGTTGTTGTATTCTTCTTTTTTTTAATTTAAAATAGTAATCACCCATTCCTGTTTCTTGCTATATGTTCTACCTTTTGGGTTAACAAGGGCTAATTTACCACACCAATTGTATTTCTAGTTCATGACAACTTACGGGACAAATCAAGGATACGGGAGAGGAAATGGGAGCGTACATGGACATTAAGAAGAATTAATGACGTAAACATAAAGTATACCTAATATACTTATCGAAAGTCAAAATCAAATATAAAATGACTAACTCGTTGGACATAAAGGGGTGAAACGGCTTTAGTTCATCTATGCTCTTAAACTCATCTGACACTATCAGAATAACTTCGTAGAAAAAACAACTCAAGGGCATTAACAAAATCCCTCTCCCCAAAAAAATATTGCCCATAATAATAATTTTAAAATTATGGAATAAATCATTGTCATATACGCATATTTCAATGAGTGATGGACAAGGCTATTTAAATTGTCCTAAGTAGGTTATTTGAAAGTATTATTAGGCAAAAATAAAAAGCTTTCATGATCAAAATAAAGTGTTCGGTAGTAAACTGGCGCAAATATTCAATGGATGTCATCAAAAGATATGTCTTAGATTCCGTATATAGAGTCATTTTCAAAACGTGTGTTGAACTTCGATCGAATAAAGTGAAAACTTTATATAAAAAAAAGAAGTACCATCTAATTTAGTTGAGAGTACAATACAGGTACAATATAATATACATCCACTGCCCTTGAATTCTAAGTAAGAAATATTTTTATATTATTCATGTCATTCCTGATACAATGCATCAGCCATTTAGTTGATGGATTTAGTTCTACAGATGATCCTACGAACAATAGTTTAATAGATGAATTTTCTCTATGTGTTGAAGGCTAATGTGAGTTTCTAAAATCTGGGACGTCCAGCTTACAATGCCATTACGTTGGCCCTAAAGATAAATTGAACTGACGTTTATTCATGCGACCATTGTTGTTCTCTTGTTCCCTATGTAGTATATATATCGAGTTAATTTCCTGTTTTTGCTTGATGTGACTTCATTCGCATACATTCATAATCATCAGTTTATAGAGTTCACGAGTACTTTAGTTATTTGATGTGTGTATTGCTTCACAATTCATACTAACTTCTCAATTTTGGTCCCATGCTTTGATTCTACCTCAACTTAAATTGCGCAGTTTCACAATCGTTCGTTCGTGTCTCCTTAGATCAAGATTAATGTATCTTGATCTTCAGAGTAGTTTCTAAAACCGGCCGTGTCAGACATGTTGCCCCGGGGTGCGAGATAGGACTCTGGTAGCGTTCCCCAATTAACGCAATTATACAATAAAAATAAAAATTACATTTAATTAAAAGAATGAAGCGACAATTACTCTCATGTTACGGGAAAAAATGTTATATATATATATATATATATATATTATGAATCAATTGATGCAGCCATCATCAAGATATCGTGAATCATGAAGCAGCTGAAGATAAACATTGACTCGCTATAATATGGTCATATGCATCAAGATAAAGTTTTGTCAAGCCTTACACTGATAAAAACACCTTCTGTTTAGAGCTACGTGGACATTCACCCCGCGTTAAGGTATGTGATTTAGCGTTATTTTGCCATTTAAAAGAATAGTATGGTACGGGGGAACAGACATAAAGATACAACAAAATAATGATAGATGAAAGGCTCTCTGATATAAGCATGATGTTTGTACCGCATTGTAGAAAAACAGGCGAATCTTGCATAAATATAACCCCTCCAATTTTTCAACAACTGAAATGCAAAAGTTTCAATCAAAGTTCGATATTATTTAGTAATGGAGACTGTCGCCCAACATAAGAATAAGTACTGTCGATAACTTTCGGAAATTTATCATGGAAGGAATATTAATACTCAGACTAGGTTAAGATATTCAAAATAGCAAAAGTGGGGCAATTGTTCAAATCGGGTACGATGAATCGTTTCCACCAATTAATAATAGGCTGTCCTTTACAGGTCAATCCATATCAGCATAAAATGCCACTTACCAGTTCTATCATCAATCAAGATGAAATATATTGAAGTTAAAATTGATGAGTTTTCAACAATAGCCTGATGTGAAAGATACAAACAAAAGAATTTTGATTACTATGTGTAAATGAGGTATCAATCCCTAGTATACTGTAGACAATAACGAGAACTATTTCAAAGGTTTTGGCTTACCTATGAGGTAAACTCAATTTGATTGGATATTATTTGTCTAGAATCAACAGATTTCGTAGATGCAGTGCTGTATTGTTGTTATTATAAAAGGCCTTTATGCGACTTGATCCAGGGGAGACAAAGAGACAAAGAATCCTCAAGGTTGGTAGGTACGTCTCGGTATTGATGTATTTTTGTCTGTATTACATAATTCAAAATTAATGCCAAATTAAATTGCGTTCGAAGTATCCGTTTTTTACACTGTTATTAGTATAAAAGGATGCGGGTTTCTGTTGGATTTTAGTGTGATTTCCCTTCTCGGCAAAATCTAAATAGAAAGTTTTAAGTCATGTCTACTTAAAAAGGAAGCCCACGTTGTAATCACCATCACTTGGAGGCAAATATTGGGCAGGACCGGTTTGGTTTTCATGGTGATGCCAAGTATAGGCACAATTTGATTTTTGCTACAACATACTCATATGTGCAGGTTTTACCTTTTTATATATCGAGTTCAACAATTTGATATTGTCGATATAAAACCATTTCGTCTCGTCGGTTACAACGAGAAAATGGCTGATAATCAGCGTCTCAAGAGGAAATCGATGATGACGATACTTTTGGCCTTTTCCTTGCTATCAGGAAATACAGGTAACTATGAAATGTGTCAATTCATTTTTTGTTTTTTTATAGTATCGTGCTTTTCAGGATGTTGTGAGTGAATCTTTATCTTTAATATATTTATTTTTCTTCCGTTTTTCATCTTCCAATTTTCGGGGCAGGATAGACAAACGATCAATTAGATGAATAAAGACAAAGGATGACCTATGCCAGTTAATAGAACCTATAAACCAAATAAGAAATATCAAGATAATAATGCATTTTGCCATATTCCTATGACTGAAGTTGAAGTATCTATAAAATTGGGGTATAGAGAACAAATTGATAAAGAGTATCAAGACACAGACATTTTGCCATTTTCAGGATAGAGTTAAAATTTATCAATACAAAATTTGGGTAGAATGTTCAAAAATATCTCTAAAATGTTATCACATACATGTATAAATAATAACAATAATGTTAATATTAATTTTTATATTAAATTCCTAATTTACATTCCTAAATTCATAAAGCGTTATGAATAATCTTGAAATTGACATCGTGACAGCGAAAATGGAGTATATCTTTTAATAGAAAGGATCCATTTTATTCTTTATAGCTTTGTAATCGTGCATTTCATCACTATTTATCTTACATAATTTCATGACAAAAACTTAAACAATAGCTTTCTTCTCATTTTGTCGTAGTACAGGCTACATTTGTGGTTTTAATTCTCTCTACTCCTTTACTTTCTCTATTCTTTTTATCCCGCATGTATAATGTCAATTAATATTGTGTGACATTTGATACAAAGCGACGTCAATCATATAGCCTTGCTCTCGACACTTTTCTCTCCTCTGAACACGGTAAGCTTTTGATTGATTGAGAATCAAGGGCCAATTCATTTAGGATAGGCAAGGGGCTTAAGGAGATATTTAATGAAAACTATTTGCTCCTATGTGCTAATGAAATATTGGGCCTATCTACTCTCGGTAGGGATTACGCTCCCAAAAGGACACGTTAATTTCATCAAAATATGAAAAGTGGAATAGTTTATTCATCGCTATTATCTCATGGGATTTCGGTTAATTTGTGAGACTCGAACATCGCATCGAAGATGTCATTGACGTTTATATATAAACCCTAGTACACGTTTCGCATTTAGACAACTATTTCGAGTCATATTGCTACCAATATTTGCTTATAATAGGATTTTTACAGCCCAACAATATACTTTTCAATCGAAGCATTGGAAGTTCGGTGGTCGTAAACAAAATTATTGGCACCTTAAAGAAAGGATATCTTTTGTATTCAAAAGGCTTCGAGCTGTCTGTCCTTAATCTCGGTGTTAGATATAAACCGGCAAACGTAGGAATAAATCAGAGCATAATAACACAAAAAGATAAAGACATGCTTGGACTGCGTGTATTTCTTTTATTGACATGGACTTTGGGGGAATTATGTTTGACAGGTATGTATTTGTATTACCTTTTGATTATTAGTAGCTTTGCTGTTATCATTTGTACGTGCCGTTCCCCCACCTGTTAATAATGAGAACATTGGTATAAAAACAAAATTATTTTCCTTTCAGCATTATTGTTATACTGTAGTTATCGACTCGTCTTTCCAGAAATGCTACGAAATGCCAGGAAACTATTGCGTAGTACATCAATAAATCTGATAGCCCTTTAGATATGCACTATCAACACAATTGGGTTATTTTCAGTTAGAAGTACTCCATATTATTTTGGGGGTAAAAAAATATTTGAAATTGGTAGGTATATTAGATTCTGATCAATGTGTTTTTTGTTTATCTAGTGTTGAATCAATCGCACAATTGTTCTGGGATCCTCCTGTAACCCATCGATAATGATATTACTTTTTCAGATATTGACCATGAATACATTCGAAATTTCTGAGGGAATATCTGTCACTTGATTTCTGTATTTTACACGCAAAATACTATATATTCCCTACAAAATGTAAAAATAGTAGATTATCTTCTGAATTATTTAAGAAACAGTTGAAATATTATTGTGACTTTGAACAAATAATTTATTCAAAACGAAACAATTTTTTTAAATGTTTCGATAAGTGGAGAGATCTACAATTGTATTGAAACATGTTTTAGGCCTAACACTTATTATGTTACGTATCTTGTGCATTACTGTGTACTGCTTATTGCCATCACATCAAATATTTTGAATTGTGGACTTATGATATTTTGTTAATTTGCGTTGAGAATTCTGAATAAATTTTATTTGAAAGAAACAAAAGGACAACAACAAATAGAACACACACACACATAATCTTATATTACATAATAGCTCATTAATATCAATATCACAGAAATGTCAGTCAGTTGTCATTGCACATGATTTCTTATATTACTAATTTGGCGATGAAAAGCTTAAAGGTAATACAAAGTTTTGGGAATTTTGAAATTTGGGTGGATAGTGATTCTTTACAATTTTTATATATTTTGATGCCCCTGTGGATGTATTATAAGCACTAGAAAATTTAGACCCTAAAACACCTCTGCCTTCGAGAAAAATTTAATATAAAAATTTACCGGTGCTTCCGATAATTTTTGATAAATTTCGAATAGCGACTACGGCTGTACAATTTGATTGATTGATTGATTTTATTTATTTCATTTCACATAACAAGTGTTTGCAGTAAGATCAAAATTATGAAATGAAGCAGAAACCTACTGGAAAGCAAAGCTTGTTTTTGTAGGTTCCCAAGAATAAATATAATATGAACATTATTATCATAAATCATTTTAAAGTGTCTTAAATCACAGTAAAATAGATATAATATAATAACATATTTTCGTAAACCATTTTAAAATATCTAATAATCCACAAAAAATACAAGAAGAAAAGAATGACAAAACGGGACACAAAGGACAGGAAAATTACATAAAAGGATAAGACAAGACATGAAAAAACAAGTCATAACACGACAATATAAACAAAACAGGATAGGACAAGACACACAAAAGGACATGACAGGACAAAACAAGACAAAAACAAAGCTGCACACAACAGAAGTTAGAAGAAGAGGGAGAGAGGGAGAGGGAGAGAGAGAAAGGGAGAGAGAGAGAGAGAGAGAGAGAGAGAGTGTGAAACAGGGGAGATGTAAGAAGTTTAACCTTTAGTAGACATATATTTTTGTATTAAATTCTTTTTGAACACTCTACTAAAACTATAATTTTTTATGTGGGTTTATTTCTAACTGGATCTGAAAGAGAGTTCCAAAGTTTGGGACCTGAAAATACAAATGATTTATTTGAGAGCAAAGTTCTTGTTTTTGGTAGCTACGACCATGAAAATCTCAGAATATGTAGTTGAGATATATAATTTCCAAACGGGAATAACTAATCCCCATGCCTTTGCCCAGGTTATATGATTTGTATCATATTGCGTGCATGACATTTCACACAATGTTTTCATGAACTTTGAAGAATTGATACTATTTTCTGAATATTGTATATTCATAATTATTGATTTTTATATAAATAGTTTATCAAAATTCAAATTTTTCATGATTTAACTGAAGAAAAAAAATCTATATTAGTGCATCCGCACAAAAACATATTACTATCAATCTAACTTGGATGCTTATCTGAAGAAATAAGATTCTTAGGGAGAAAATAGGAAATTTATATTATCAGTATAAAGAAAATAATTAGTGGATAGTGGCTACATGTTTATTGCCATTAAATAAAAACGGAAAGTAGGAAACTGTGTTCGCCGGAAAGTAGTAAACTGTGTTTGAGATTGATGTTGCGATGGTTGCACCTGTGTATATGCATATTAATATTGCTATAGATTTAGAAATCGTCCATGCTTTCAGGACAATTGCTACTCCATCACACTTTTCATGGCCTATAAATGTGAATACTACTGAACAGTGTTGATGAGATTCAGAGCAGAGAGACTATGGCAGCGTTTCACGAAACCGTCATTATGTACAAGTTTAACGTCATCCGATTGAACTACGTGTATTAACACGCGTTTCAATGGTATATCGGTGAACTTGTACTTATGACAATTTCATGAAGCGATGCCCATCTGTCGTAGTATGTAGACTGGGGAGTAAGGTAGCTTCCAGATACAAAACATAAAACAAAGGTAAAACTGGCTACTATGAGCACGATTTAATAGAGAATCTTGTATTTTGATTTTATAGAACAGGGAACTTCATCAATATGGTACATTAATATTTTGTTTAACGAGACATAAGATTATTAAGGAATACGTGAAATATGTTTGAATATCTAAAGATTTAATTGCTACATTCGGCCAGTGTCTCGACTATGAACTATCTGTCTGAAACATTCATTGCTAACCATGGCACTGTGTTGCATGCAACATTGATCCACAATAGTCACATCAGCACAAACCAGAAGAGTTTCGTGGATATCAGTAGACATGGGTATGGGTTAGTATGTGGGGTGTGTATGAGTGCGTTTGTGGGTTCTATTTCCTATTTGCAAGAACCTTCCTATTTAACACTAAAAAATGAACTTAGTGATGGAATTATAAATACCTTGAACAAATTTAATCAAACCGTAATATGACAACGAAATTCACAAAAAATACTCTGCCGCTCTTCTAAATACAGGTGAATTGTTTTGTTCTGATTTTACACAGAAGCGGCATGTCCCCCTGACTGGGACAGTGTAGAATCCGGATGTTACAAGTTTACTCAAAGTTCATCCGGGCAAGACGTGATGTCATATTCAGAGGCTTCGTCATCTTGTGCCGCTATTAGTGGAAAACTTGTTGTTTTCAACAGCATCGAAGAGATCTCTGCAGTTGGTAATACGTACTCACAACTACACATTGCTGATCTTGGCGGCTCCCTTTTTATATGGGTTGGCTGTACAGACCAGGCCGCGGAGGGAACCTACGAGTGTGAAGACGGTACACAAGTAGCTCCCGATAGTGGTAAGCTTCAAAGAGTAAGCGACTCTCTTGAATTATTTAAAATGTAATTTATTCATCGGAAGGTAAACAAAACACAATGAGGGTAGATCCAGGTAAACAAGGTATCAAGGATAAGGCAATAATTGCTAATGATTAGTTCTAGCTGAACTAAAAGGGCGATGCATTGACCCTGCACACACGTGTTGTTCACAAATAAATGATGTTACACTAAAAACTATAATAATGTATCCTATTTGTTTTTCTTCTTCTTTTTAATAATATTAGAGTTATTGTTTCGTTACTTTGTTTAATTGAACTCAAGATCGATCCCCAAATCAAAATTTCGTGCACATATTATTGAGTGCTCTTCATATTTCTTATAAAGTTGTATTTAAACCACCGTGTATAATTCTGCTGCAATAACATAATTTAGCTCAACTTTAATTTAATATGTAATGTGGAAACTACAGTTCTAAGAATTTGTGTATGCTCATAGGCATTATACATCACTTTATATGAAATGCTTGAATGATATATGTTTAATGTAATAATTCCATTCAACATAATTTGACCTTACCTGTCACACAACAGACACACCTGCATGTATACTTTTTCAGTCTATCGATCTCATTTTAACAATTGTAATATAATGTTTTCCTCTCTCTCTCTCTCTCTCTCTATATATATATTTTTTGTAAATAATTTTTTTGATTTAAAGATTATTTTTACTTGCAATAATTGGTTCAATGTTTCAAGTAACTGTTATCATTTATTTATATATGTATATAACTTTAGGTATGAACAATAATGTTAACTTTATCTTTTATCATTTTATATTTCATTTGTATGATCATTCCTGTTTTTATGCACATTTTATGTAAACATTGCATTATTGGTCCCTGGACTACTGCATTGTACATTATATTGATATTAATAAACCGAAATTGAATTGAATTGAATAAAGTAAAGATGGAAGGGCGGGTATGACACCACTTTAAAATTCCGTCGGAAATACATATATCATATCGGCGAGGACATAAAATCTAAAGCATGTCATATA
Organism: Strongylocentrotus droebachiensis; assembly: GCA_035222895.1. Lineage (NCBI taxonomy): Eukaryota > Metazoa > Echinodermata > Echinoidea > Camarodonta > Strongylocentrotidae > Strongylocentrotus > Strongylocentrotus droebachiensis. The sequence goes on from JAVYIG010003846.1 coordinate 96,469, forward strand.
TCTCGAAACCTTTGATAAATTAAAAAACTAAATTGTCTCCAAAAGATGTGTTTACCATAAGTTTGAGGTTCTTTGTTGAATCCGTTTTTGTTTGTGTTTCGATTCTAAGGAGGTGTTGCTAAGCCTGCTAAGAAAAAGAAAACATTGACAGTTGAAATATTTTAATGCGCTCCGCAGTAGGTTTATGTAGATTAGGCATTGTAGTTTGGGTTTAAAATCGCCTAACATGAGGGCAATTATGTGTAGAACCAACTTTCGGGAAACTCTACGCTCCACTCGTGTGATTTTCTTTGCTCAATTTATAATCAAGGATGATCTTGATTTGATAATTCTGTACCCAAGGTCAGCAAAGATTTGGTCAAAGTTGGTCGGACACATTATTGTCATGTTAGGCATTTTAGTTACCGAATATGTTTTACTGTGAGCTGGATTTGTGTATGTTGTTTTCTTCTTTATCTTTTTATTATATTGGTGTATAAAAACAGACCAGAGACCAAGGCTAAATGGGTCGGTTGATAACTAGAAGTATGCAACATTATTGTCTGCTTTTTTTAAAATATACAATCGACCCTGGATATTATATGTATACAATGCAAAGACCAACCGAAATTCATTTTAATTCAATCGAATTTATTTATATCATTCACTGTTTCAGCTTTGTGGAGAAGTGGACAACCAAGCACCACAAGTGGCTATGACTGTCTTCACTATTACCAAAATTACAATGGCTTGGAAGTTTTGTCTTGTGGCACCAATTACCCAACCCTTGCTCTGTGCGAAGGTAACTACTTTAAATGGTCAAATGTATTTTGACCCATACGCTCCCGACTGGATCAACGATTGCAGTAAACCTAATGACTGTATTAAGCTTATAATCCTTCCATAGCCTAGATCAGATCAAGTATCAAGAATAATGGTGTTTTATTTAAATTATGTTCTCTATTCTATAATTGGTAATGTATAGGACGTCAAATGACTCGATACATTTCACCTGCCCATATTCGCTTAATTATCATTATTATAAAAATACATAAAAGTGTCCACATTTTGTTGGGTAATGATATGTTAAATATTGACCACTTCTACTTAGATTTTCAATATACATCTTGTTATATTATGTCCTATGAGAACCGAACCCCGTACTGTGTCCTTCATTGTGACCCATTCACTAGACAGTGAGACTACAATATTTGATCAACTATCAAGAAGTACCACATTCATCAAAGCATTATACAGGTTCAATGTGGTCATATGTGGCTCATCCATTTCAGATTGTTAAGCAGGGCTCCCACTTTGCCGAGTTGTATTAGCGAGTTATGGCGAGTTGTGGTGAGTTGCCTCAAAGAGGCACTCGCAATAACTCGCGAACAATTCGGTATGGCTTAGCGTAACTCTTTACAACATTCCACGACTCTCCTCGAAGTCGCGAGCAGTTCCACAATTTTTGACGTGTTCAAGAAATTTCTCCGATTCGTTGTAATTCGAGGTGAACTCGCCTACACTCGTAATATACACGCATTACTCGTAACAAGCTCACGCTGCACTCTTCATAAGGTGGCGAGTTGCTACGAGTATATTACAAGTGTTAAGCAAGTTCACCTCAAGCTACAACGAATCAGCGAACATTTTGAACATGTTCAAAATTTTCACTGATTCGTTTTTACTCGAGGTGAATTCGTTGTTACTCGAGGTGAACTCACTTACACTCGTAATATACTCGCATTACTCGTAACAAAATCGCGCTACACTCTTCATAATACCCCCTTCACATACACGGATTATTCTTACGAGTCCTTACGGATCGCACAAATTCACGGATCTTTCACGGATCCTTACGATTTCGCCACTTTTACGACCGGTTTAAGAGTTATCACGAGCTGTTTGCGGTTTATTACGGATTATTACGAGTTATTACGATGTATTTACGGCAACAGTCCACGATTTGTTACGAGTTGTCACGGATAACTACGAGCAACTAACGTATTAGTTACGACCTGTTTACGTGTTGTTACGAATAGTTACGAGTAAGTTACGAGTATTTACGAGTCCTTACGATTTTTAGCCAAAAAATAACAACTGAAAATAAAGTGTTCGAATTTGCAGCTTTTATACCTTTCCCCAAATCGTTAACAGTTTGTAAGCATACGTAAAGTATACGTATTTATTCGTAAAGTACTCGTAACTACACGTAAAATGCTCGTAATAACCCGTATCAATCCGTAAAGCCATCGTAAAATGACCCGAATAAAATCGTAAACGACACGTAAGCACACGCAACCATCCTTAAACTGCTCGCAATAATCCGTAAATAATCCGTAAACAAATCGTAAACTTACCGTAACGAATCGTTATAAAAATCTGTTACGAGTCATTAACGGATTCTTGCGAGCAGTTTACGGATGGGTACGTGTTGTTGCGAGCGGTTTACGGATGGTTAGGGATTGTTACGAGCTATTTACGAGCTATTTACGGAGAAATCAATCCGTGGACACTCGTAAGAAGATTTTTGACATGTCAAAAAATGTGCCTCTCCTTTCACGGATCCTCAAGAGTGCCTACGAGTTGTTGCGAGTTGTGACGAGTTATTTACGGATACCAGCGAGTTATTTACGGATGCTTGCGATTGACTACGAGTTGGTGATCCGTAAGGACTCGTAAGAAAAATCCGTGTATGTGAAGGGGGTATTAGGTGGCTAGTTGCTACGAGTTATGAAGAGTGCAGCGCGAGCTTGTTACGGGTAATACGAGTATATTAAGGGTGTAGGCGAGTTCACCTCGAATTACAACGAATCGGGTAAATGTTTTGAACATGTTCAAACTTTTGGAGCTGTTCGCGAGTTATTGCGAGTGCCTCTTTGAGGCAACTCACCACAACTCGCCATAACTCGCTAATACAACTCGGCTAAGTGGGAGCCCTGCTTTATGGTCACGTTGTATTGTCTTGAAACTTGGTATGATTACATAATTCATCATGACGAAATGCGTATTTTATTTCTCGATATTAGATATCAACCTATTCACAGATATATCTTTATTACACTGATGGGTTGGCCAGTAAATGCTGAGAGATGGAGAGATTCGACTATTCTGTTAAAGTTGGGTCTTTGATCAAATGTTTTGTCCTTTTACCTGGTTGCCGCCGTCAGTTGCTGGCGATTGGCGACCACATCTGCACATCTTCTTGTTGTCTTTCTCCATTTGTTTCTATCCTATGCTAATCTTTTGGCTTCTGAGTATGTGAGATCTGTCCATTCTTTGATGTTATCAAACCACTGCTTTCTCTGTCTGCCTCTCTTTCTTTTTCCTTCTACTTGGCTTTCTATTATTTGTGCTGCTAAGGGGCTCCCACTGCCACGCAGAATGTGTCCGAAGTAACCCACTTTGAGGCGGGCCACTTTTCCAAGGAGATCTCTTTCTGTGTTTAGTTCTTGTAGGACATTGAGATTGGTTCTTTTGTCCTTCCAGCTGATTTTGAGCATTCTCCTCCAGAACCACATTTCTGCTGCCATGATGCAATTTTCATCGGCTTTGAGCAGTGTCCAGCTTTCAGCACCATAAATTGAAGCACTCCAAACCTTTATCAGTATGATAACATATACATTTATACCTTGGATAATCGCCCTTGATATTTTGTTTGTGTTAATATGTAAAACATCATTTCATTTGCTACTAACAAGAAGTATTTAGTAATGGATATACTCTTAAGATATATTACAAAACCTGGAATTTATGAGGCATTTGTTTTTACTCGTTCTTTTTTGGTACTTCTATACAGTTGACCCGTTACCAGATACAACACCTTCTCCGCCCCCACAACAAGCCAAAGATCGAAACAGATCAGGATTCTACTCAATGGCAAAAGACAACAATGGAAGCCCTATGATTGACTACTGTCTTTCAGATCACGTGATGAAGACAATGTGGATGAAGTATAAACTGCATTGCGCCGCGGAATGCGAAAAGGAACCCGGATGCATGTCATTCAATTACAGAGATGGTAAATGCGAGCTGAACGCTGAAACAAAAGATGGAGCTAGTTCTAGCTCATTCTCCCAGCGGGATGGATGCTTATATTACGAGCCTCTCTGAATTTGAGGCAAATTCAAACTGAAAATACCATAAAGGAAACTAATAATCTAAATCAAATCCTCGATTTTCTCTTTGAATGATATCTTTATCAATATTTATGTTGATTGAATCTTATGAAAAGGAAAGGTGAAGGTTTTATTGTTATAGTTTGCCAGGATGTGGTATATAAATACCTGTAATATGGTTTTATTTATGAACGTAATCTGTAAATGAAAAGAAACGTGAAAGATGAGCAGATAAGCATATGTTTATACTACCATCATAGGTAATGATAAAAGAAAAAGATTTCCTTAAGTCATAGTTTAACGCTACAATTTACGAAATTTTAAAAAAGTAACATAACTGGTTGTTAATTCTATTTTCACTGACTTTTTCTCAGTTCGGATGAAAAAGATATCTTGTACGGTTTGCAGTTATTAAAAAAATATTTTGTTACTAAAATGTACATATCTAAAAAAATGCGTAATTATCAACAATTCGATAAAATTCACTTTCATTTGTAATTGATTATAGCGGAATATATTCCACATGGACTAGTCTTAGGTTTTGTTCATTCCAACGAATGTATTTTTAATACATTTTTGGATAATGTTGACGGAGCATTGGTACTTGTTACAGTTCTCTTTAAACGAGCATGGGTACATGTTTGCCAGGAGGACAATGTTAAATATCAATTTCAATGCTTTTGAATTTTGCGAGCGAGTGAAGAGAGTAACCAACAAATTTCAGAATCAATATTGTGATGATATCCACCGTTAGTTTGTACCGGTTTGTAACATTTTGATGGAATTTGGTCATTACAATTTATCTTTATAAAATCATATAGAAGATAAGATTAGGGGTTAGGGATATAATGTAAATATTTTAACTTCTGTTGTCGATCTGTATATATATATATTTAACCGCATACACATCGATAAATATCATTATTACTATTAATTTTTTCAATTACTGAACATTTAAAAAGCATGATCGCATAGATTTTTAAGAAATCAACTCTAGGGACATTTCAATACCCTGTGGTATTGCCTGTAGAAATCATGTTCGGATCATGTCATACGTACGTCCTTGTATTTTCACACTTTTCAATAGGTGAGGCATTCGGATGATTATGTTGAAAGTCTTTGCGATTGTATTAATCATTCATTTCATCAATTTCATGTACATGATTTCCAATGTTATAACCAAGACGTCACGATATATCTTTTTGTTGTAATACTTGTATTTGATCCATCTATCAATCACGTACTTCTTAAAGATATAAACTTTGCTTCTGATTCTAAACAAAATCTAGGATTTAACTCATGCTGCAATCATATTTATAAACATTTAGGTCAGAAATGAACCTCATGCCTTTTACAAGCAATCGCATGTTTGATTATCAAGATATTTATGATTGAATTTTTGACATTTAAAAAATCGTTTTCCCAACGTTTTTGTTTGTTTAACAGTACAGTCTGTTGGGGAAAAAAAGTATGGTAAAAACCTGTTCACTCAAAGATTTTTACTTTTTCGAAGCACTTCATGATGATTTTGATGCGCAATATTTTAGGGCTTCAATATTACACCGTATCACAGACACTAACACGTAGGGCAATGCATCTCCGATTTGTAAAACTGGAAACATTATTAAATAATGACTTTAATTCCTAAAACTTTATGGGACTTAGATCTACTCACTTTTTAAGATGGTGGTCTGCCTCATCTAAATGCATCTGTACATATCAATCGGGCCACTAGTAAAACAAACAAAATGCACTGTGTAATCATTCAACTGGTAAGAAGCAGTTTGGATTATTTTTTTTCTCACCTAGATTTATTGAAAACTGTGACTGAAATAATGCATACTCTTACGAATAGACACGTTAATTGTTTGAAAATTGCGTAAGAAAAATAGGGTCTACACAAAATAGATACAATATCAAGTATACATTTTTTTTCTTTCTGTGCGAGATTAACGAGTTTAAAACTCCTCACATATTTCTTCTCTGACTGGTATTGTAATTTAGATTTTTGTATGATTTCATCGCAATAATATAAGTGTGATTTATTGCCCTAATGGAAATAATTACTTAGCCAAAGGATTTATTTTTATCAGTTAGCATAATTGCGTACAGCCCTGCTCTCAGTGTGAATGTGATAAAGCTTGGGTTTAATTGGCATTAATTTCGGCTAGGCAAGAGGCTTAACCCTAATAAGGCCGGGGGCCATTATGCCCCCCCTCCACGATTTGTCCGATTGCTCGGGAACGCATATGGGTGCGCCCCGTCACTCGCTGACTTTTTTCTTCCGAGTCTTGCGCATCTTTAAAAAAAAAAAAATGAAAATCGGACCTACAGTTTCAAGGTCACGTGACCTTTTGTCTTTGCATGTCAGCCCGAAAATAGCTCATTTTTGTGATTTGTGTACAAAACATATGTCATTTTTCATAAACATTTGTTATTTGGTCTTGTTTAAAGTTTAGGTGGTTGTTTTGAGAGTCAAAATAGTTGAATTGTAGTAAGAAATGAAATAAAACATCAAAAACAAAAAAATACATAAGTTAAAAAAACAATGAAATACATAAGAAATTATCAAAACAAGAGATAACATAAGGAATAACCTCGTTCTTCAAAACAATTTTGTCGTATTTTTATTCCAAATGGTCTAATGAATATATGTAGTGAAAAAGAATGCTTAAATATGAATAATATATGATTTATGGGTAAAAATGTGATTTAATGACCTTATTTGCATAAATTAACATAAATATGCAAATAAGTGAATTTTTCAAAAAAATGAAACTTTTATATTATTCTATACACTTCACTTGACATGCATGCACATTTTCGGGGAAATCGGCCGCTTCACGGCCGAGATCTTGAGGGGGACATAATGCCCCCCCCCCGGCCGTACTAAGACCTCAAATAGCCCGGCCTTTTTAGGGTTAAGACCAATTCAAAGGTAATATTGCCAGTTAAGTGATATGACAGTATTGGGGATATAAATTCTTACTTTGGATTACATGCCTAATAAAGGACACTTTCATTTATTGACCGGAGAAGTCAATCAAAATATGCAAAGCATGACAATTGTTGTATAGAAGAAACGAAATCTTCTGGAATCGGCATACCCCCAAAAAATAATAAACAAAAACAAATGGATAAATAATTAATTTGTAATAAAGCTAACATTTTTCCTTTGAGCTTAGTAATAGCAAAGTGAGGCAACTTATTTCGAAGGAACCTGGAATATAATTTATATATATGATTAATTGAGTCCTCTCTCTATTTCGCATTGGCGCACTTCATGGGGACAGGATGTGTTTAGTTTGACGCATAACAATATCAAAGTCAAATATACAAAAAATATTTACAAAATTCTTTTTGTACGAAGGTTCATTGTTTCTTGTGATTTTGCTGTGATCGCCGTTTGAAGAAAAAATAAAAAATAACCCGCTTAAAACTGAACAATTGTGACAATTGTTTTCCTTTAAGCTCTGTGAGCAGCTATTCCTTTCTTTTTAATGTAATTGTGTTTATATTTGTACACCTCTACATCGGGCGGATTAAAATTCAATCAGCCTTATATACTCGAACTTGGTCATTGACGATATACTCCTTCAGTTTTCTTTGTTGTATTACACCTGTGCTCATTCAACCTGTACCTACATTCATATACAGTATACACTGTCTTTATAAGTTCTGATTGAAACTATGGGCAAAAGATGATTCCAATAGTACTATTTGTTGAGGGGCGCAAATGGTACTATTGTAGTCTCTAAGGTTCATAGTTTTAACCAGTATCTCGAAAAGAGGACAGGGTATATTCGTTTTATATCCTGCATCAAAAATACATTTTTCAAATTTCTTTTTGAATTAAAAATAAGATAAAAAATAAACAATTAACAATTAATATATTGCATTTTTAATTTTAAAAAATTGTTTGCCATAAATAGTTTTTTTTGTAATCAAGTGAAAAGCTTTGAACCAAACAAGAACCAATACATTTTGTATGCAGGATATTATAAGGATTAGTCTCGCTTTTCTAAGGAAATTAATTTTGTATTCAAACTGGAGGATAATTGTTTATTGTTTATGCGTAATAATAATAACAATAATAGCTAGTTCTTATATAGCGCTTCTCAAGACCGAAGGCCCTCTCAAAGCGCTTTACATATATATATTATTACAAGTACACTCACATACAAAGAGAAAGAAAAAAAAAAGAGAGAGAGAGAGAGAGAGAGAGAGAGAGAGAGAGAGAAAGCTGGACAAGAAAGACAGTCTGAGACTGAGTGAGAGGCAAAAACGTTCGGGCTAATCAAAGGTTAATGTTGTGAAGAAAAGAGAGAGATATAGAAAGACACAGAGTAAAGGAAGAATACACATTATGTTAACAATAACTGAAATATTAAAGGAAGAGTAAGGGAAGATGATGGTATCAGGTATTTAGATATTACAACCTTGTCTCCTTCTCGATTATCATATAAAATAGTGAGAAACGCTTACATATTTAAAATATATTTAAGGTCATATAGGTGGAATATTGTTGTTTACCCCCAACTACTTTGCCACTGAATCATGACAGTACGCAACGGGGGCTAGGGTAGAAGGCAACCCCCACAAGTAAAAACAAACAAAGAATATGCAATAAATTATCAATAATTCATTGCATTCCCCCCCCCCCCCCGGGTCCAAAACAGGACAAATTCCTCTGTACGGCCATGCATTATGGTTCAAGGCATGGCCAAATAACGGGCAGAATCGAGCAGCCAAATCTGGTATCAACTTAAAGCTTAGACATCAGAGAAAATGTTGATAATACAATTTAAGCGGAAATCCCTGGAAATCCAAACATTTTCTCTGGATTTATAAAAAATAAATCCCCAAAAATGATTTGTGGCGCTCTTTGGTTCCTCCCTGGCCCCATGTGCGGCGGTTCCCGGCCGCGAAATTTAAGTATGTGTGCCAACGACCTAAACAAGGGATCGAGTGCAGTTAGCAAGGAGCTGAGAATATTCAAAATGTAGGCCTTCCAGTACAAAATTGAGCACAGATAATGTACAAAAATATTGTTGAGCTCTGCATATAAAAGAAAATGCGAAACATTTGTTAATTAAAAAAGATTAACATTAATGGAACTCGTGCATTGATGGCATTAGCTCATCTGCCAATTCAAAGTTGAATTGAAACAATTTTATTTTCTTTTTTAATTGTTGAGCATTTCATTTCGCTATTTCAATAAGCTGGCGATTGTTATGAGAGTTAATTATTAATGCAGAGAATATTCATTCATTTATAGATATGACAATTTTGCTTGCGTTTTCCTGAGATGAATATAGGCATAATTCTACTTTTCCTTACTTATAAAAAGGTTCCCCATTTTGTCATCAATATAGGCTCCCGTAATCAACCTGTCGAAAATAATTTTACATTTCTTTCACTTTCAGTATACCCTTTTTTATCAAACCATTCATCATCGTACGATTGTTGCGAATACATTATCAAAAATATTGATAATAATAATAATAATAACAATATTTATAAAGCGCAACATATCCATCTCTAAAGATGCTCAAGGCGCATACAAATAATTTAAATTAATATTCAACATACTTAAGATTAAAGAAATATTAAATGTTAACTTGCATTAGATCATACAAGTTCATGGTGCCAAGGTATATACAATGTGACACAGTGTTATTGTTTCTTTTGCATGCATTGTATAAAAAGAACATTGAAATTTAACAATATGCATTGAGCATCAGGTGAGTTTTAAGCCCAGTTTTGAAAGTAGAGAGAGTGTTGGCCGTCTGAATAGAGAAAGGTAATGATGCAAATGCTCTATCCCCCCAATTTCTTTTGGTACGTATTTCTTTAAGTCTAATATTATGTGATGAACGTAAACCAGAACGACCTGCGGAGTGTGGTGATAGAAGGGATGAAATATATTCTGGAGCTAGATCATTTAGTGCACGATAGGTTAAGAGTAGAATTTTATAGATCACACGCTGTTGAACAGGGAGCCAGTGCAGAGATTTCAAGATAGGAGTGATATGTGATGATTTTCTGGTGTTGGTTACAAGGCGAGCAGCAGCATTCTGAACTTTTTGCAATCGGTTAATTTGGTTGGCGGGTAGCCGAAAGAGTAATGAATTGCAATTATCAAGGTGCGAAGTAACAAAAGCATGTAATAACTGTTGGGTGGATTGAGGTGAGAGATATTGCCTAATTGCACGGATATTACGAAGATTACAATTTGCCAGTTTAACACAATTTGAAACATGGGTTTCAAGTGACATGGCAGAATCAAATATTACACCAAGATTCCTAGCTTTATGTACAGGAGATACAGGGGCAGAACCAACTTGAACATGAGAAACCTTAATTTTACTGAGCTGTCTATACTGTTGCCAAGCAAAATGAATTCTGTTTTTGCATCATTTAGTTTTAAGCGACTCTCAATCATCCAGTTCCTTACATCAGCTATACAGTTTTCAATTTTCTTCACATTTTCATCTATTTCTTTCTGGACAGGTTTGCAAATAAAATAAAGCTGTAAGTCATCTGCATACATATGATAATTGATGCTGTGTTTTTGAACAATATGCTGTATGGGCAGAGTATAAACATTGAACAATTGCGGACCGAGAACAGATCCTTGGGGGACTGAAAAATCTAAACTAACTGAAGCAGAGGTAGCATCACGGATACAAACTTCTTGTGATCTACTAGAAAGATATGACATAAACCACTTCAATACATTACCCTTGAGTCCTATTTCCTTTAATCTATTTAGCAAAATGCAATGATCAACGGTATCAAAAGCACTGCTGAGATCAAGCAGTACTAAACCAGAGACATTTCCATTATCCATACCAATTAATACATCATTGTTTACCCGTAACAATGCACTTTCCACGCTATGCATCTCCCTGTATGCTGACTGGAAAGGATTTTGCAAACTGTTATTCTTTAAGTGAGACTGTAGTCTACCGGAAACAACTCTTTCTATTACCTTGCCTAAGTATTTTAGATTTGCAATTGGTCTGTAGTTTTTTAAATCCTGTCTGTCTAGAGAGGGTTTTTTCAAAAGAGGTTTGATGAGGGCATGTTGTAGACATTTGGGAAATAATCAACACTTTAGAGATTTATTAACTATCTGAGTGATATAAGGAACAAAGTCATTGACAAATTCTTTAATTAGACAAGTTGGTATCGGATCTAAATCACAAGAAGTCACAGGGGAATTCATGATGATTTTTCTAATTTCAGTACATGTGGCGAGAGTGAATTCTGACACGCCAGTAGAAGGGACAGGAACAATTTCTGAAAGGGTGTCAGTACTTATGTAAGAACTTAAATCAGTTAACTCTTCTCGAATACTTCTTATCTTATTTACAAAATAATCACAAAAACGATTAGCAAGATTATGATCATTATCAGTGTTGGGATATAATGGATCCTTCTTCCTGTCTATTAACTATGTTATCTTTCAGGGCATGTTTCCACATCCAATGCACCTCTCTCTCAATCCCTTCTGATTGATTAATAACCCCGTTTACCTGCTAAACGCCTCATGTATTTAATACATTCTTGTTGCTTAGTGACGCCTTACCGACGAATCGCTTTGAAGATTACGTCATAATATAGACCATTCCACTTGTGGAGGTAGTGATATTGAGCACAAAACAATAATTGCTTCTGTCTGCCTGTCTGTCTGTCTGTCTCTCTCTCTTTCTCTCTCTCTCACTTTAACACTCTCCCCCTCTCACGCTCTCGCTCACCCTCTGTATGTATCTTGTTTCTCTGTAAGCCACCATAATTATTATATAAATCCAAGATGTAATTCCAACATAAGAGGGAGACATATACCTTACAGAAGAATTAATATTAGAGTGCACTGGAAACAAACAAAAATATTTTTCAATCGTATTATGAAAGGAAATCTGCCTTGATTTATTACAATATATTTTTGGACTAAATCCCTTTTGTGACTCGTGCAACAAACACTGGCAAATTGTTATTCAAAAAAATCTGATAATGTGTACTATTATCTAGATCTATTAGGAATAAATCATTGTCAAACTAATTCCATAAATTGGAGTTAAAAGAATTATACCAACTTCATGAGCAACAGTATACATGTTTTAAAGTTTCAAGTTTCAAGTTTTAAAGTCTAATCATTTTCCGCATAATTATGTCTTTTTCTTTTGTTTATTTAGGCGAAATTTTACATAGAGACATAATAAAAGTATAAACACAATGAAAATTAGAAGTGATAAAAACATAAATTTGCATTGCGTACTTTGTACAAGGTTTACAACCGTTAATCTACAAGGTTCCCCACCAAAATGTATGAGAGAGATATAAAGTAGGACATTCTTATCATAATGTACAGTTTTTCAGCTCAACGATGGGCATCGCAATTTCCTTGATAACGTGAAGTACTCAGCTATGCCAAGTCGTTTATCAAGTAAATGTATTCTCTTATCCTCAAGCGAAATTTTTATTTCCATAATTTCAATACATATTTACATTAATAACTCAATGATTGAGTGAAACATAACATAGGCTAAAAATTAAAGTATATGTTTTCAAATTTATCGATGCTTCCATCCCACATGTGTGTGGTGATGAAATATTTCATTCACTTTCTGCTATAACCTTTTGTATTACAATAATTATCTGAACGAAAATTCCAAAAATAAATTGTTGCCCTTTGGGGGTGAAGGTTTTGCTAATGTACTAATATTGCTTTAATAGCAATACACGTGTACCGATAAAAAGGTTTAAAAAGTGGGGAAAAGCATCAATAAAAAAAAGGGAACCAACAAAGAGAAATAATAGATGAGAGCAGTACTCGACAAGCCATTTATTTGGTAGTTGGTATAATTTCATGAGTCAGTATACATTCTTGATTTTTGTAGGTATCATATATCAAGCAAGGAAGTGTGGGCGTGCATTTCAGGTAAAGGGCTTCTCTGCCATTTGTGCTGCAAACACAAATATAGGCCACTTATTATACCGTTGACACACGTTCATATACCACTTTATTATTTGTCCCACTGAATTTTGAGATGTCTACAAACTTTTCACTGGTATCCTCCTGTTCAACGCCCTTCTTCTGTTTATCCAAGCGCTTTACTCGATGTAACTCTTGTACGACGTAACGTTTGGGAGCAAATGTCCTTTGGTAGAGGGGTGCTGCGATGAGAAGTAAGCAAACGACAATGTACAATCCAATAAAAGTCCAGATGGCACTTCTGTATGATCCAGTACGATCAATAGACTGGCCTAGTGAGAAAGAATGTTACAGAAAATATAAATGTCATCATCATCAATGTTATGTATCTTTACTGTAGATTTCTTATTATTATTATCATTATGATTATTATTATTATAATTATTACTACTATTTTAATTATTAATATTACAATTATACAAATTATTATTGGTGCGGAGCCCTATAGAATACCCACCCCTATTTAGGGGGCATCTTTGACTTACATGTGAGTATTTCTAGCCCCACAGTCACTCCTGTTAGTGTATTAAATATACCCTTCTGTGAGCGTGCCCTCATGCAACAACAAAATACTAGGAGTGGCTCCTCACCTTGTGAGCTTCAATTATCACAAATCTAATGTAGTACTGTGTAAAAATGATATTAACTATGTATTACTCCAAAGCACATTGTTACATATTCTAATTTTAATCAGTTACAGTTTTAATAGTTCAATGAGTTGTTCAAGTCTATATTAACTTTAAATTCCTGTATCATGGTTTGAGTGAGTGTACACGCACCATGTGTACAATACTAGTGTGTTGTCATGATGTGGCAATGCGAGCAGTATGAACACAACTTCTTGTCAGGGTGAATAATCCCCACTCCCCATGAAAAGCAACAATTTTCCACTGGCCACATGTGCAAGAGAACACATTAACACCCTCGGTGTTAGCAATTAGCCATTACCTTTCTTTTATACTGTCTTTCTTTTAAAAAACTGCGCCCCTCTCCGGGTGGGCGATACGTAATGATAATAATTATTATTATCATTATTATTATCATTATAATTCATTATAGTACTACTACTACTATTACTACTACTATACTACTACTACTACTACTACTACTACTACTACTACTACTACTACTACTACTACTACTACTACTACTACTCCTGCTGCTGCTGCAATATCTATTGCTATTGCCGTGATTACTTAACATAGCACATTTTAATTCCAATTTTCTACAACGAACATAATCTCGTTTTAGATTTTGGACCACAATTAATATCACACTTGACAACAGTTGGTGTCAAGCGCTTCTACTTTTGAATCCATTTGTACTTACGAGGTGATATTCCGTCACTGGGATTTACAGTTATCTCCAACTGGGCCGAAGCAAACGTTTACAAATAGTTACAACATTGTACAAGGAATGTGCTGGACTTTCCTTAAATTTGGTTACTATTTATTTGAATAATTCATTTAACGGTTCTGCATTTAAAATCTAAGACAAACCAAGGTCCCAATTTCAACCCTCGACTCGGCCAGTTTATACCTTTCCCTAAACCTAACCCTAGCACTAAACCTAAACTACTTTTTATCTTTTACCGAAACTCCAATCACAACCTTAACCATGCGGCGCATACTGTACCTAAAACCCCGACATTGGGTGATAGACATTTGCTTAACATCGGGCTTAACGAAGGGAGTTATTCTGAGGTCCAAGTTTTCTAGGACGAGGGTTGGAATAAACTGAATTGGTCAAGTACGGACGTATATATGCAGGCACGTACGTAGAGGGGGGGGGGGGGGGGGGGGTTGGGGTTTAACCCCCACCCCTCCCAACGGAACAAAATGTCAAATTTTCAAATTTCGAGACCCCCCCAAAAAAAGTGTCCTCTTATCCCCCCCCCCCCCGCTTATTCAGCGGCTGGCTGAGTCGTTGCGAAATTTTGGGCCCGATTTTAAACCCCCCCCCCCTTGAAAAAATCCTGCGTACGCCACTGCGTATATATGTATCTTTGACATGTCGACGGAGGATTTATGGGATCACTCATGCAACCTACCGACTAGTGAGCCACACATTAGACCGACGCCATTGCAGAAAAGAATTACAGGCCAGGTCTGTTGAGAGCGTTCAGGACCAAAGAAAGTACTAGGAATAGAATAAGTCACTACTGCAGTTGTACTTATCATTACTCCACCGATAACTATTAAAAGAAAAGAGAGTTATCATCGAATATGTTAGAAGAAAGTGCATGACAGATGGATACAAAAGCTATTTTACTTTTCTCTTTCGTTCAAAATATTTTCATGACATAGTGTATGCCCTCAAATAATTTGCTATTTGGACAGATGGAAACTTGGAAAATCGATCTACTTTGAGGTTTTGAACCACTAGCTATATACCTCATTAGCGAACGCGCCAATATTTTAATGCCATCTTGGAATCACATTCTTAAGATTTCATTCTCACATGGCGTGTAAAGACCCTAGCTGCAATCACTGTCTAACGGCGCACAAATAACATTGCATCTTTGAATGTAAACCATGTATACTAAATCAATCCTCTGATGAGGTAAAGAGAGAGAGAAAAAGGGGACTAAAGTAACCTATGAAAGACTTGTACAAATAAGAATTACTCACCAGCCGCTAGGCAGAACATAGGTGCGAGGTTTCTGATGACAAGAAAACAGCACATTACCACGCAGCTCACCGCAGAGGCGATAAGCATGACGTAATAGACCGGAAAGGGGAGCAATTCACCGACGACCGAGAGAGTGATTTTACCGACGGCGGTTGACGCTCCAATGACGGATAAGATACGTGCCCCATCCGTCTCCGTGAAGCCTACAGATACCATGTAGCTCACCTTGAAGAAGAAAAAATTATACTGCTGTCTGATATGGATATTTATTTCTGAAAGAGCGTTGTTTTCTTTGGGAAGATTTCATGTAAGGACATTATGTCTAAGCCCATAAGAACATAATTATATTGGGCAAAACTCTACCAAAAAGTTAAAAGAATAGTCTGATAATGGATATCTCTCGACCACTACTACGATATATCAAGATCTTATCTTTTTTTCCATCAAGAAGAATAATATTCTTATGAAAAAAAATCCGTCTCCTATTTTATAGCGCTAGACATGCTAGTATGTATTTGTGTATGTCTCACCATGTTAACGTAATAGAAGCAATCTGCAAGCCCATTAATGATAACAGCTACACTGATGAACGATAGCTCTGGATAAGTCATAGCTTGACGCAGCCGTTGCATCGGGGAGGTATCCTCTTCATACAACGAGTGCTGACTACTACTTGAAATAACAGGCCTATCTTCAGGTTTTTCTCCATCCACGCTAACTTTCTCAGGACAATACTTTTCTATTACTCCATGCTTTTCATCAGTACACTCGCCTGCCTTATTATGCGTGGATAAATCCTGATTTGGACAATCATCATGTGTTTCTACCGAGGTTTGAATATCCTTTATTCTAAGACTATCTCCATCAGTCTGTTGGCCCTTTACAGAGGGCGCCATATCAGGTGAGGATGGTACGAAGCTTGCAACGCAAGGGATGCCCAAGATGAAATACAATGAGCCAATAATCCGAAGGGTGGTTCTCCAGCCGAATCGATCGATGAGTAATCTTAGAAATGGTGCGAAGGACAGCATACCTGGGAATATAAGAACAATTAATGCATATTTTCTTTTCTTGTTATTCTGTTTTGACTCCTGCCAACGAGAAAAATTGTAATCCAAAGTCTAATGCAAAGTTAAAGAGAAGGTTGAGTTCTAGGAAATGTGAAGAATAATTTGTGAGCTTGTTCATTCTTGTAACGATAGTACAGAAGATTATCTTATAAAAGATACACGTCCCCTGAAATCGATGGCTCTTCAAATATTTAAAATATGATAAGTTCATCTGTGCATCTATCAGCAAGAGCTCGGTTGTGTATACCATACTTTCATGCCACATGTTTGTGTCGTCTCATATATAATTATGTGTAAAGTGGCTTATAGCAACACTGGGTCATTTAACAAAAAAACAACTATGTGACGATTCCAAAACCTCATAGAATACAACAATACTTATGTGCTACATGATCAGCAACCTTTACCAATCGCTTCTACATAGTTTCTTTCAAAATGCAATCACATGACCAGAACTCAACTTTATCTTTAAGTTCGTGCAACTTATTTGACTACTGACCTTTGACCTAAAGGTTATTCTGCATTTAATATTTTAGTATCGATAAGCCTAATCAATAATCCTTGTGCCCAACTTTCATTGAATTCAATTATCTTTAAACGATTCAATTGGCTTGATTTGATTCTTCCTAACTACTTGCCACCCTTACAATACGCCACTTCGTAGATACAATCTGCGCACGGGGAGATCGAAATTAATATGTTGTTCCGAATAGTAAATCCACCGAGACGATTACTGGACAGGTACCCCCATGAAGGTTATGTAATCAGTATTATTCTCAAGAGGGCAGGCAAAAAGGTATTTATGAAGCACATCCATAACTTTGGTAGTAGTTATTCTAAAATACATACAGTAGGACTTCTCAATGTTTCAAACATTAGTGGATATTACGGGTCATTTTAACCATGCGCTACTAAATTGCGAACTAGTCTATTCAATCCTTCCCTTTCCGACAATTCAAAACGGGCGCCAGCATTTTGACGATTAGAAATTGCTTTTTTCTTAAGAAATCCTAATTCTCCTGGGCTATATAGGTTATTAATAAAATAAGGTGTTTATACGTACCAATGCTAGTGCCACTGAGAGTGACTGCCAAGGCTCTTACACAGTTCTTTGAAGGGAAGTAATGTACGACAAGACCCAAGACGACAAGGAAAATACCTCCAGACCCACATCCAAACATCAAGCTGTATGTGACGTAGACGAGAAGCATGTTGGGTACGAAAGACGTCGCCACTACCCCTGCTGATGCGATGACGAGAGACATGACGGCAACGGGACGGTAGCCAAAACGGGCGATGATAACGTTCATGGGCGGGGCGAGGAGAACAGTGAGCCCTATGGGAATTGACCCTGCCCAACCTTGATTGAAATGGGAAGAAAAGGGAAAGGAACAACAATAGTTAGAGAGAAAGAGGACGGGGGGGGGGGGGAAAGCAGGTTTTACTATTACTGCTGCCAGGGGCGGATCCAGCCGGCGGCAAGAGGGGGGGGGGGGGGGGGGGGGTCCGCATCATGAGAAAATATTTAGCGGCGAATCAGCCTGCCGGCGAACGGCGAATGAGCGGGGGGTGGGGAGGGAAGGGGGGGGGGTGGATAAGAGCACAAATATATAAATATATATTTTTTTTGGGGGGGTCCAGTTTTGTGGGAACATTTTTGCGCCGACTCATCTGGCCGGTGAATATTAAAGCGGGGGGGGGGGGATGCTCGAGAGGAGGACCACTAATTTCTTTTTTTCTTAGCGTCTCAACCCTAAAAAAAATAACGAAACTATTTTTGAGGAAAAGCATTATACTGAACTAAATAAAGAATAATAACTTTATATTGGCTCATACTAATACTGATACGGGTTAAAGACAATGTGGTATCAGCACAGTAAGATCGGGTATTTATATAGAGGTATTCCAAAATGACATTCTGATAATCAACATTTTGTTCTGTTATCATAATGTATATACGCATAATACAACTGATTTCTTAACATGGCATAGCTTCTTCTCCTCCTGCAAATAAAAAAGAAAACAAGGTTATTTAATAAAAGGATCATGCGACAAAATGATCATTGCGATTCAAATTGATGCAAGGATTTTTTTGAATAAGCAATGCTTTTCACCAGAATCTTCTTTGTAAAAACGACTTTAATAATAATAATAATAACAATATGTCTTGTTTACCCAGAGTAGCCTCATCAGTATTCATACTGTTCTCCCTTAGGGCCCTGCAATCATATTATTACCCCGGTCATCGGATTCAGGCTTACCCTCACACAAATCTCAGCCATGCAATTCTGCCACTGTGTTGTAAGATTAGGAGAAGTGTATTCTATAATGAGTATTTTAAATTGAATGGAACGTCTCAACTCAGTAAGCATTGCTGAGATTTTAAAAATTGTTTTTACAAAGAAGATTCTGGTGAATAGCAGTGCTTATTCAACCAAATATTCGCATCAATTTGATTCACAATGATTATTTGTCGCTTAATCCCTTTTAATGACCTTGTTTTCTTTCTCGTTTGCAAGGGGAGCAGAAGATATGTCACGTTAAAGACATCATCAAGATCAGTGTTGTATGCGTATATATTATAAAGTGCGTCCCAGAAAAAACGAAACCGAGAAGTATCGATGTTCTATCATAACTTAATCACAACTATAATTAATGAATGATACATATTTGGAAAGCTTAGAGTCTCCTCTTTCATGTGATGCTACTCAGATAATGCATATTTCACGCATGAGTGATTAAAAGCAATTTGAAGGAAGGAAACCAAAAAGACATTTGGCGGGCGGTATCTGAATTTCGAAGAAAAAATCCTATTTCTAGAAAGTTGAGTTTCTGCCCTTTCATATGACACCTCAATCAGGAAAAATGAGCGAGGAATGACAAAGTTCTGTTTGTTTAAGTAGTGCTTGCATTTCCATAATTTTATTAAACGAATTCGTTTTCACTGGCTGCCTGCCGTATCAATAAACGAAATTAACAAAAGACTTAACTCCGTTTCGTTGACAATCAGCCGTAGACGAGAGTCTTCATGCATGGCTGATTGTCAACGAAACGGAGTTAAGTCTTTTGTCAAATCTGCTTTTTGCTACGGCAGGCACCCAGTGAAAACGAATTCGTTTGTTAAAATTATGAAAATGTAAGGGCTACTTTAAACAAACAAAACTTTGTTATTCCTCGCTCATTTTTCTTGATTGAGGTATCATATGAAAGAGCAGAAAATGAACTTTCTAGAAATATGAATTTTTCTTTGAAATTCAGATACCGCCCGCCAAATTAATTTTTATTTTCCTTCTTTCAAATTAATTTTAATCACTTATGCGTGAAATATACATCACGTGAGTAGCATCAACTGAAAGAAGAGACTCTAAGCTTTCCAAATATGTATCATTCATTAATTATGGTTGTGATTAAGTTATGATAAAACATCGATACTTCTCGGTTTCGTTGTTTCTGGGACGCACTGTATACACAAGCCCCGCGGAACGTTTATCAAAGTAGGGGGGGGGGGGCTAAAGTATTTACGATCAGGTAGACGGTAGCGAGCGTAAATTGGTTTGGGAAAGGGGGGAGGGGGGGGGGGGGTTCAGGGGGCGGAACCCAAGAAGCTCAGGGGTTTTAGGTATTTAATTACGGTCAGAGAAGCACAAATATTTTGATGCCGCATTTGTGTCACTGGCGTTTTTTTTTGGTTGTAAAGGTAAAATTTACGTTACTATTCCATTTTTTTTTTACCGGTTTGGGAGGCTAGGGGGGGGGGGGGTAGAATCGGCCCGTGGATCCGCGCCAGATTATACTCATCATATTCATACTCAGCTCTTTTCCCTATCTATATGTAACATATGTTTTATGGGCCTCTGCCTTGTGCAGCTGAGTCTGAAATAAAGTTCTGAATTGAATTGAATTGTTCTAAGCACCGTTCAAAAGATTGCCATCCTACAATTTTACAACGGTTGACCTATTTGTATGTATTTAAACGATTTAGCCTATATATTCTTAAAATAGTGCTTGTGAACTGTTAGCAGTAGCGTGTCTACAAATGCTCACTTATCTTGACCAATTTCACAACGGATAAACCATTCAATATCTAACGTTCAGTAAGAGACAAAACTGTTTGCTAACAAGCGGGTAAACTGATTGTTTAACAATAAGCGCTATAAGTTTACCTGCGTTTTAAGTGTTTGACTACTATTACCTAAGATTGTAAATGTTAGTGTATGTGTTTGAATTTGTGTGTGGACAAAAAACATGATTTAGTAAACAAATGTTAACAAATGTTACAGTATAGGGACAGCGCATATTCTACGTGAAGTATTGACAATAAATGAACACATGCACCTGTATGCTAAGAAGGGTGATCGAGACTGGTCAAGTGGCACCTTGCGAGTATAATAAAAACCAGCCGGCCTGACCTGCCTTTTGGACAGGCCGGAGAACAGAGCCATGAGATCAAGCAGGAGGTTCTGGTAGGGCTAGTGTAATCTGTGGGTATCCCCAACTTTATATGCATATATTAATTAGTTGAGATCACCTCTGTAATGTGTAAGGTCCTTGGCTTAATTAGACCCGCCTCTAGAGTTGCATATAAGATATAGATTAAATAATGATAATGATAATAATAACATTAATAATAAAAATAATAATGCAAATGATAAAAATAATAATGATAATAATAATATGATAATAATAATAATTATAATGATAATATTAATAATAATACAATAATGTTAACTACTACTATATACTAACAGAAGAAAAAGAAGAATAAAAGAAAGGAAAAATTAGAAGAAAATCCTACCCGTGAATGTCGCAGAGCTCTCAAACTCAGCCTGAAACTCGACGAATAGAATCCCATATGAATACATAATGCCGAATATGACAATAAACAGAATCCATGACATCATCACCACCATCCATCCCCAGTTTGATGCTAGACGAGCTTTCAACAAGTCTGAGTAAGTTTCCATCCTCGTACGTGCGCCCATAATGTTCGGTCGTGTATAGCTTGTGATTAGACGGCCTAGCTCTTGCATGTCAACGTACATACAAAGCAGAGGCGGCGGAGCCGGGGGGAAGGGCAGGGCACATTGCCCCCTCCCCCACTTTTTCAGGTACCCCTTAAGTGTCCCTTTTTACTTAGAATAGGTGCCCCCTTTTACTTCAGATACGTGCCCTTTCTTATTTATAATTGGTGCCCGTTCTTTTATTGCATGTTACCGCCAAGGCACCTCTGATAAGTGCCCCCTTCATTGATGATACATTGTCCTATACCAACTAAGAGTTTTTTGTTTTACTTTTACCAGTGCCATTTTATTTTGTAATAAGTACTTAAAGAGAAGGTTGAGTTCTGGGAAGAGGTGAAAAATAATATGTGAGCATTACTCATTCTTAGTATGCAAGTGTGGAAGAACATCAGTTAAGACATGTTCCCTGAAAAGCATGGCTCTTCAAATGCCTTCATATTCTAAATATGCATGTAACATCGTAAAAATCGGGGGGGGGGGGGGCCGGCTTTTTACGCCACGTGTTCGTGTAGTCCCATATACATCTTTCTGTGCAAGTGTTTGTAACTTTACCAAGACTTGGCCAAATTTCTTATCATTTTGATGATTCCAGAACCTTGCAATACACACAAATTCTTATATGCTAGATAATCAACCTTTTCTAGTCGGTTACACACCGTTTCTTTCACAATGCAATCGCATGACCAGAACTCAACTTCATCTTTAAGTAATAAGTTGTATTAACAAATTACATTCCTTAGCAGAACTACAGTATAAAAACAACCAATATACGTTTTTTTACACTTTAATTTTCTCGGTATTAACTTGCAAATTTTGAAAGATATTATGCGAGGGAGCGTAGCAACCGAGTGAGAAGATTTTCTTGCATTTTTATTTGTCTAAACGCTGCATTCTTGGGCCATCCAGAGCCTAAAATTGTGTTGCAGTCTTTAGTCAGTATTTGCTATACATTTTTATTTTGCACTTTTTCAAATTTTGATCCCCTCCCCTAACAAAATTGAGGGGGACGTGTCCCCCGTCCCCCCGAGATCGCCGCCCCTGCTTGTGAATCTAGGCAAATTATTTGTTACTTTTAGCAGAATAGAGATGGGTTAAAATTGTTGGCTAATAAAACAAACGTTTTGATATGAGTGTGTTTTTTTAAGGTTACAAAGTGCATTCGCTGTTTGCAAAGTTTAGACACAATAAATTGTCATGGGTATATAGTGCATGTCTGGTGATGTCTCCAATTAGCTGAAGCGATCGAGACCATATAAGGCTCGACCCCCCCCTTCCCGTCTTGTTCTCCCTTTCCCCCACCACATCTTCTCTTTCTACTCCATTTATTCCGATATTCCCTCCTTAATTCTTACTCACTCATCTCTCCTACCCCTTCTTTCCCTCCCTAGTGCTCTCAGTTGCCCTTCCTTCTGTCATTTACCCTTTCCCCTTTCTCTCTCTCTCTTTCTCTCTCCCCCTCTCTCTCTGTTTTTCCTTTCCCTTTTCCTTCGTCCCCTCTCTTGTTCTATTCCCTCTCCCTCCACTTCTTCTTTTTTGCATTTAATTGCATGCCCTCCCGTTTTTCATTCACCTTCTTTTTAATAATAATGATAATAATCCGTTTTTTTTATATAGCGCTCTATACACCGATCCAAACATGTGCCTAAGCGCTTTACAGATATATTATTACCCCGGTCATCGGATTCTTGCTTACCCGCACACAAAGTGTGCACATTTTCCACTCCCTGGGGAGCATTCTCTCTCTATCTCTCTTTCTTTCTCTTTTTATTTCCCTCTCCTTCTCTGTATACGAGAAGATAGAAAACTTGTTTCATCCTTATGTTGTCAACCAAGTTCTTTGTTTGTGTGTGTGTGTTTGTGTTGTTTACCCTCCGCCCCCTACACCTCTCCTTCTCTCTGACTCACCCTAGCCTGTTTCCGATGGAACAAGCTTCACAACCACGAACATAGTGCAGTTCATTTTACGACAAAATAAAATTGACAATTGCTCTGAGATAAGTCAGCAGATTTCACCATTTTACAACTCTTGACCAACAATCTACATAATCCTAATATAGACTTTGAAGTTTGAACCTTAACGAAACCTTGGCGAAATAAGCCAGGAAAAGAATATGCGGCAAACAATGAAAAAAAGAAGACAGGTCGCCGGGTATATTGAACTACAAACAAGCATGTGCCATCAAACTTTAGTCCAAGACTTGAAGTATCTTAAGTCAAAATATATTAAAATATTGATCAATGAATGAGATCTTATTAAGCATTTCCACTAAAGATGACCGTTGGGTTTTGAATGTTTTTGGGGAAATATATACATGTACATGCAAATGTGAGTACCATATTGTTTGTGTTTGCTACTCAATGTTCAATTTTAGTAACGACTACTATTATGGGTTGCAGTTTCTATTCATACGCCTATTTTTTATTTCTGTGTAGTTCTTTTCAACGGCATGTCCTAAAGGGGCTTTTACACCGGGCCTTGCGTAGAGTTGCGTAGTGTTGCTTACCAACTACGCCGAGCGTACGCGACCCTACGCCGAGCGTACGCAATCCTACGCCGGTCTACGTAACTGACGCAAATGGGTAGGCGAGAAGGACGCAAAGAATTAGACATGTTAATTTTTTTCGCGTACCTTCGGCGTAGACACTATACGCAGAAATTTCGCCGAATGTACGCAAGTCTACGCAACACTACGCTACTGTACGCCATGCCTACGCAATAGTACGTTACCTTACGCCAGTCCGACCACAGCACACAAAACGTTGCTGATGGTGAATGTTTATATGAGTGTATATGAACTGTGAATCATAAGAACTTTTTAATCAGTGTTTTAGTGTGATCGAAGACTGTTATTGGTGCTACGATTTTTAATTCATGACAACATGTATCTTGTGATTATATCCATGTGTAATAACATGTCAAAGTCTTGTTAAATAACACACTTTCATTTCAGAGTGTCAGCAGGAGTTTATTGTCAGTTTTTATCATCATGGTAATCATTACTTCGTGATTCGGTTAAAGTAATCTAATTTGTGTTAGTTATTTTCATTTAAACTTCCCGGTTTAAATTTCACATTGTTACCAGGAGTTTAAAATGTCAGATTCTTTTTTCCGACAGTCATTATTACTGAAATTATAACTTCATGCTAAAGTTATGTTCATGTCTAATATCATGTAAACGTTTTTCAAAAGTCATAATTTTCAAACTGATTTTATTAAAGTATTCATTACCTCATGATAAAGTTACAGTTGTGTAACAACATGCACAAGTTTTTGTAAATCTAGAGTATCAGCAGGAGTGTGCTTGATACACTTCTTGTTATACAATACTGTACATGAGTGCATTAAAGTTGTAGTATTTACAAGATTACCAGTCATGTTTATTTCTTCCACGTCTAGGTGAAATTTTCTTTGATGAACGTTTCTTTTTCTGTTTACAAATAATCTCGCCCTTTTATTATTGTGGTTTTGAAATCAGCATCAATGTTTTGTAATACTTGAATGTTTTACTCTGTTCCATCACGTTCATTACGGTCAACTACACATGCTAATTTCCAATACGCCCCTGGTCCCCGAACCAATACCCGTTACGGAGATCGTACTTTTGCTATTGCAGCCCCTAAATTATGGAACAGTTTACCAATTATTATTCGTCAATCCCCATCTGTAGAGTCTTTTAAGGCAAGTTTGAAGTATTTTTTGTTTAATAGTAAGGATATATTGACTGCTTTGAGAGGCATAGTGGTTTCTATAGGGTCAAGGGAAACTCACAACCTGCTATGACCCCAAGGCGCTTGCGCCGCGGGGTCATAGCAGGTTGTGAGTTTCCCGAGACCCTATAGAAACAACTATGCCTCGAATATTAAAAGCAGTCAATATATATTTTATATACCGAAAAAAAGGAAAATGTTGACTCACCCATTTAGGTTTCCATCTCTTTGAAGTCATGAATATTAACACCAACAATTATTCTTGCTGTAATAATCGCCGTTCTTCTGCCTGCAACCCGCATAGAATTTTTGAAGGATCTTGTCCAGGTCTGCATTCGGAAGTCTGTTTACATCTTCGAGGTCCGTGTTGACATTTCGCAAGAACTCTTCAAATATTTTAATGCCGTATTTTACTGCATACTTCGTATTTTTGCTATCAGCAGAATCGATTAAGTCTTGCAGCTGAATGTCATCCATAAGTTGAAATCTTGGCATAGCTGTGTCCTCCATTTTGCCTCTTTATTGACAAAAAATTGGAAACAAAAAACCCCAGTATTTTGCGATCGAGACTAGTACACAAAATGGCGATCGGTCGTCTGCGCTGCGTGGATTGGTAGATTCGTCGCCTGAATGCAGCGACCAAAATCGAATTGCACTCAAACACCGTTAACGGTATTGCGCATCGGTCATCGCACAAAAGAAACTTATACGGTAACACGTAAACCAAAATGGGGATCGCAGCAAAATGACGTCACGTTTCACAGCCATGGAAAAAGTGCTATGAAAAATGGATATAAACCGGTAGAGCCGGGAAAAATGACTATGAATTTCAATTAGCGGGCATGGTTAAGAACATGACTGCATTTTCAACCAATCAGAAGACAGGATTAGTAAAGAATCTTAAAATGAGGTATATAATAATTTATAGGGCAGTTTATAATTATCTGTAATGTTATTATTATAATTGTGTATAATTATTGCTGTATGTTCATTTTACGTTGTACCTTACTTGTATGTTAAGCGCTTAGAAACATTGTATTAAGCGCTTTATAAATGTAATTTATTATTATTATCATTATTACTCTGAAAAAAGTTGATAGAAATGTAGAGGGAGTTACATTATATTCTTTCATATACCTGGATGTAAACTTGGCAGGTATTTATCATTATTTTGAAGGAAATTTTAGTTTTGTTTACATGTGTGCGTTCTCAAATTTATTCTTTTCATGAAAAAAAAGTGTTGCTTTGACTTTATCTTAATATTACAAGGTATTTCTGACGAACATGTTTTGTTTTGTTACTGTTTATTCAATTTGTGATTTTGACATCTCAGGTTGTTAAAATAAAATAAGAAAGAGAGAAGATTCACAAACTGATGCCTCATGCGAAATATCATTATGTTTTGTGGACATCTGTATGTAATATGTGAGGATCTAT
This sequence comes from Strongylocentrotus droebachiensis, assembly GCA_035222895.1. Classification (NCBI taxonomy): domain Eukaryota; kingdom Metazoa; phylum Echinodermata; class Echinoidea; order Camarodonta; family Strongylocentrotidae; genus Strongylocentrotus; species Strongylocentrotus droebachiensis. Next base: position 123,431 of record JAVYIG010003846.1, read on the forward strand.
TTGCTTGTGTTTACGTTTGTGGTCCTGTTTTTATGTTTTCAACATAATTTTGTTTGATTGAAATGAGAGCCGAGGGCATTTAATTTCAACAGCAGTGATGTGTGCTGGACAGCAGGCAGCAGTGGATTGAGGGGTAGAACACTAGTTTATAAAGCGCCAATGGCGACATTAGCGGCTCCTACGAGCGTCTATCGCATTTTTCCACGGCGCTTTCTCACAAAGTAAGCAACCCTTCGCCAGGCCTACGCAACCGTAGGCAACCCTACGCCAGGCCTACGTAAGCGTATGCAACCCTACACCAATTGCATACGCCACCGTACGCCAGCCTACGCAAAATCTACGCAGGGACTACGCCGAAGCATCCTTTTTCTCATGAATACGCAGCCTAACTTCGGCTTAGTCGGTACGCAACACTACGCAACTCTACGCAACTCTACGCAGATCCGATGTGAAAGGGACTTTTGTTGGCCGCTATCATAGCTCCCCAATTTAAATTAGAATAATCTTGACAATGCGAGATCTAAGCATTCTTTGACGAGAGAGGACGCCATTCAATGGAGATCATATCTTTGGTTGAGTTCATAAAAAACGACCTGTGATTTTCTGACTTATACGTTGTGTGTGTGTGTGTATGCGAGTGAGTGAGAACGAATAAAAGAGGTACGGTGACAAATGGAAAGTAAGGAAAATAGTACGTGTTCTGCGTGTATGTGTTTATGTGTGAGTGAGCGCGTGTGTGTGTGCGTGCGTGTGTGTGTGTGGGCGCAGTACATTACCGGGGAAAGTCCGTAATATTGTCTTTGGGGGAATTTAAAAAAGAACTGTTGGAATTTAGGGAAGAAGAAAAGATTATTGCAGGGAGGGCAGGTAAATTAGCCTTATATTTACAGAAGTGCAAACAAGTGAAGTTTTCATGAACTTTTAACACTGGGCAATTGTGGCCATTGTAGCCTCGTTTAAATGATTTTTATAATTTGTTTAAATAGATTATTTCTATTTTTCTGTCGCTCTAATTCGGGGTATTCTGAGGAGGCAAGGAACAGTGTGTGGTATATGTGTGGAAGTGTGGTCGGGTGGTGTGTGTGTCGCAGGGAGGGTTGTAGTAGTGTGTTTGGTTGGATGGTGTTATTTGTTTTATGTTACAACCAATTTAATTTTTGTTTTCATCAATCGTACAATCTATGTAATGAAAATGTTTTATAATTCATGTCAAGTAAAAACAACTGTATTTTATTTCTAAGATTGATTTGTATTGTTTGGAACCAATAAAAACAAATATTGAAAAAAAGGTGTGCATGAATCGTAGGGAGTAGTGTTAGAACTACGAAAACCATGATATGGGTGAGAAAGAGTGATATGAGAGAGATTGGGAGAATGGGGTAGGGTGAGAGAAGAAAATAATTTGTGTAGAGAGTGTATGTGTCCGTGTTTTAGAGAAAGGGAGAGCAGAGAGGGAGAAAGAGAGAGCAGGAGGGGGGGGGGGGGAGCCCGGGGATCAGTGGAGGAGTATATCAAATGTGTTAGCCATATTATTTGATCAGGAAAATACCTGTTCATTATGAAAGTGAGAATTTTTTTTTTTAATGATTAAAAAAAAAACAACACAACTAATCTTGAGCTCTGGTATGGGAATTTTATGTCGAGAGAACATGGCTCTAATTCATTCTAGGTAGTTAATCCTACAATATATTGATTGTTTGAACCAGTAAAATAAAACAAGCTGATAACAACTCGCTGGAAATCATCTTCAATAAAAACCACGACTCTCATAACAAAACAAAAAAATGCGATACATTTTCAATAGTTTATTGCATTTTACCCCGGTCCCCAACATAAAAAAATCCTCTGGACGGCCGTGCATTATGGCTCAAGGCATGGGCACACAGAGGATTTGTTTATGTTGGGAGCCGGGGTAAAATGCAATAAATTATTAAAAATGTATTGCATTTTATTTTATTTATTTATGGAAACTGCGCCTTACCCTAGCCCCAGCTGCGTACAGTCATGGCTCAGTGACAAATCAATGGCCTCGTAAATGTGAGGCCCCAGGATCAAATCCGTGTCGATGTGCTATATTAGTGCCCTTTTATGGGGCATTAATCCTCATTACTGTCATTTATGACTTAAGGGCGTAGGTCCCCTAGTTTAAAAGCATAGTAGCATACACAGGTATTAGCAGTCACGCAAAACACACATTGTCAGATTATTATTCAATAAAATCTGAAAATGTATACTATTATCTAGATCTATTATTTTTAAATTATTTTTAAAATATTTCCATAAATTTGGGTAAAACAAAAATATTCCAACTTTATGAGCGTTAGTGTACATGCGCAGAAGATAATAAATCGCTAAAATCATGGGAAATCGATGTGCAGTTGTGGTTTATAATCGGAAATTGTTGTTCCGTGTACTGTGTTTTATTTTGAAAAACATGTTGATGTTATCAAATAGAGGTTATATTTGGATTGTTTGTGATTTAAAATCCTCTTTTCCCCAATTTCCTCATAATATTCCAGAGTTAGCCATCGCACAGGGATTATAAAGATCATGGTCTTCTAATTGTTTTATAAGGTCATTAATTGTCGTTACGAAAGTTTGCGAATCGGTAATAATAAATTGCATATCACCAAAATCATCTGCTTTTCAACTTTGCTGATCCCCATTGGTAATGTTTTTCTTTAAGACACACTCTTTATACAGCGCACACCATCTAAACGAAACCCAACAGAGACTGCTCCTTTGTCAATGACCGGAAATGCTTCCGCAGTCGTTATTGTTAAAACAGCGGAATGTTCTCAAGATGCACATAATCAGAAGGCGGCGACTATCATTGGATCAAAACAAGAATCACGTCGAATGTCTATCCGTAATAGGTCCATAGTATGATCTACAGGGATGTCCCCTAGATTCAGGGGCGGCGATTTCTTTTCATGACCGGGGGGGACGAAATGCGAGGAACGAGGGAGGAGTGGCGTAATGAGCCAAAACGTTTTTTTTGGGGGGAGGGGAGAAACAAAATCCGCATCATCATCGCTCTTACATGTTACATGCAGGCCCCGCGGAAACGTTTTTCAAAGTTGGAGGGGGGGGGGGGGATAAAGTATTTGCGATCAGATAGAGCAAAGCAATTAAGTTGGGTGTAACTTTGGCATGGGGTCCAGGGGCAAAGCCCCGGCGGGGGTCAAGGGGCGGAGCTCAGAAGCATGAAGCTCAGAGTTTTTAGGCATTTAATAAGGGTCAGATGAGCATATTTTGATACCTTATTTGTGACACTTGCATGCAGGTCACTAATCGTACTGGGGTCCAGGGGGCGAAGCCCCCAGAAGCTCAGCGGTTTTAGGCATTTAATTACGATCAGATAAGCATCCAGGGGCCGCCTTATAGGGCCCTTGGTGGGGTTTAGGGGGCGGAGCCCCCGTAAGCTCAGGGTTTTAGGCTTTTGAATATGGACAGATGACTATCCAGAGGCCCGCTTAGGGCCCTGGTGGGGTCCAGGGGGCGTAGCTCCCGGAAGCTCAGGTGTTTTAGGAATTTAATTATGGTCAGCTGAGTAACCAGGGACAAGCCTTAGGGCCCTTAGTGAGGTACAGGGGGCAGAGCCCCCGGAAGCTTGGGGAAAATCATGCCATTTTAGTAACGGGTATCGAATTAGAAATAAACCACGTTTGAATTTTATCGGGGGGGGGGGGGACTGCCCAAAGCACGAGTGAGTGAGCATAGTGAACGAGAGGGGTCAAGGTAAATTATATTCCTTAGCAAAACTATAGTATGAAAACAAACAAAATACCTGTTTCACACTTCAATTTTCTACAATATTAATTGTACATTTTGAAGGATATTATGCGAGGGAGCATAGCTCCCGAGCCAGAAAATTTTTGCATTTTTATTCGTCTAAACGCTGCACTCTTGGGCCCTCCAAAGCCTAATAGTGTGTTGCAGTCTTTAGTCAGTATTTGCTGTACATTATTTTTGTGTACTTTTTCAAATTTTCCGGGGGGGACGATCCCCCCCTACAAAAATCGAGGGGGGGGGGACGTGTCCCCCCCGTCCCCCCCGGGATCGCCGCCCCTGCCTAGATTATCAACTACCCCTATTAATTCAATTTGATTATTGGTGAAAAAACAGAAAACAAGAGAGGTTATAGGGACAATACTTACCGTTTATATTCATATAAGTAAAGTGTTTTTTTTTTCTATTTTGTTTGTTTTAAAGTAGTAATCATCCATTCCTGTATTTGAATGTAATTTGTTTCTATTGTGCTAACATGGCTTATATTCCATTCCATTTGTATTTCTAGATCATGACAACTTACATGAGCAATCATGCAAATGGAAGAGGGTATGGGAGCATACAAGAACATTAAGAAGAAATAGTGAATCAACATAAAGTACTGACCATATAGACTTATTGAAAGTCAAAATCAAATATAAAATAACTACTCGTTAGACATAAAGGGGTAAAATGGCTGCAGTTCTTCTGTTTTCTAAAATTCATCGAACACGATCATAATTACTTCGAAGAAATCAACTTAAGGACAATATCAATGCCACCTCCCCTCTCCCCAATGTATTGCCTATACAAATAATGTTTAGATTAGGGAATAATTCATTGTCTTGTACGCACGTTTCAATGAGTGATGGACAAGGCTAATGATATTGTCTAATTGTCTAAATAGTTTAAAAAAAAAAAAATCATGATCACAATACAGTGTTTTGAAGAAAATTAGCATAAATATTTCATGTATGCCATCATAATAACTTTTTCATTGTGGTCCCATGCTTTGGTTCTACATCAAATTATTGCGCAATTTCACAATCAAATGCAGCCAGCATTTAGACATCGTGAATGATGAAGCATCTGAAGATGAAGATTGACTCACTATACTAGAAGAGACTATCTGATCATTATGCATCATACGGCTTATAAAGTAACAAGATGGAATTTTGTCAAGCCTTTACAGGAAAACACCGATAGCTACATGAACGTCCACTCCGCGGTAAGGATGTGCTTAGGAACAAACATGAAGATACAACAAAATACTGATAGATGAAAGGATCCCTAAAAATAAACATGATGTTTGTACCGCATTGTAGAAAAGTAGGCGAATCTTGCTTAAACATGTACCCCTCCAAAAACTATTCAAAAAATGAAATGTAATAGTTTTCAATCAAAGTTCAATTTTACGTAACAATGGAAACTTTCACCAAGCATATAAAGAGTATTGTCGATAACCTCCAGATATTTATCATGGAAGGAATATTAATACTCAGACTAGGTTAAGATATTCCAAATAGCAAAAGTGGGGCAATTGATCAAATCGGGTACGATGAATCGTTTCCACCAATTAATAATAGGCTGTCCTTTACAGGTCAATCCATATCAGCATAAAATGCCACTTACCAGTTCTATCCTCAATCAAGATGAAATATATTGAGGTTAGAATTGATGAGTTTTCAACAATAGCCTGATGTGAATGATACCAACAAAAGCATTTTGATTGCTATGTGTAAATGAGGTATCAATCCCTAGTATACTGTAGACAATAACGAGAACTATTTCAAAGGTTTTGGCTTACCTATGAGGTAAACTAAATTTGATTGGATATTATTTGTCTAGAATAAACAGATTTCGTGGATGTAGTGCTGTATTGTTGTTATTATAAAAGGCCTTTATGCAACTTGATCCAGGGGAGACAAAGAGACAAAGAATACTCAAGGTTGGTAGGTACGTCTTGGTATTGATGTTTTTGTCTGTATTACAAAATAATTCAAAATTAATGCCAAGTCAAATTGCATTCGAATTATCCGGCTTTTACACTGTTATTAGTATAAAAGGAGGCGGGTTTCCGTTGGATTTTAGTATGCTTTCCCTTCTCGACAAAATCTAAATAGATAGTTTTAAGTCATGTCTGTCTACTTAAAGTGGAAGCCCACGTTGTAATCACCAACACTTGGAGGCAAATATTGGGCAGGACCGGTTTAGTTTTCATGGTGATGCCAAGTATAGAACCAAAACAATTTCTGCTACAACTTACTCACACGTGTAAGTTTTATATCGAGTTCAACAATTTGATATTGTCGATATAAAACCATTTCGTCTCGTCGTTTACAAAGAGAAATGACTGGAAATCAGCGTCTCAAGAGAAAATCGATGATGATGATACTCTTGGTCTTTTCCTTGCAATCAGGAAATACAGGTAACTCAATTCAGTTCTTTCATATTATCGTATCTTTCAGGATGTTGTGAGTGAATCTTCATCTTTAATATATTTTTATTCTTCCATTTCCCATTTCCCCATTTATGGGGGGCAGAATAGACAAACAATCGGTTAGATGAAGGAAGTCCTATTGCCAATAATTAGAACCTATACATCAAATAAGAAATATCAAGATACTAATGCATTTTGCCATATTCCTATGACTGAAGTTAAAGTATCTACAAAATTGGGGTAGAGACCAAATTAATAAATGGTATCAAGACACAGAATTTTTGCCATTTTCAGGAGGGAGTTAAATTTTTCAACAAAAAATGGGGTAGAATGTTCAAAAATAAATCTAAAATGTTATCACATACATGTATTTATAATAACGATAATGTTAATAATCATTTTTATATTATATTCCTAATTTACATTCCTAAATTCATAAAGCGTTATAAATAATCTTGAAATTGTCATTGTGACATCAAAAATGTAATATGTTTTTAGAAAGGATCCATTTTATTCTTTAAAGATTTGTAATCGTGCATTCCATCACTATTTAGCTTACATAATTTCATGATGAAAACTTAAATGATAGCTTTCATCGCATTTTGTTGTAGTACAGGCTAAATTTGTGGTTTTAATTCTCTCTCCTACCTTACTTTCTCTATTTTTGTTATCCTACCTGTATAATTTCAATTAATATTGTGTGGAATTTGATACGAAGCGCCGTCAATCATATAGCCTTGCTCTCGACACTTTTCTCTCCTGTAAACACGGTAAGCTTTTGATTGATTGAGAATCAAGGGCCAATTCATTTAGGATAGGCAAGGGGCTTAAGGAGATATTTAATGAAAACTATTTGCTTCTATGTGCTAATGAAATATTGGGCCTATCTACTCTCGGTAGGGATTACGCTCACAAAAGGACACGTTAATTTCATCAAAATATGAAAAGTGGAATAGTTTATTCATCGCTATTGTCTCATGGGATTTCGGTTAATTTGTGAGACTCGAACATCACATCGAAGATGTCATTGGCGTTTATATATAAACCCTAGGACACGTTTCGCATTTAGACAACTATTTCTAGTCATATTGCTACCAATATTTGCTTATAAAAGGATTTTTACAGCCCAACACTATACTTTTCAACCGAAGCATTGGAAGTTCGGTCGTCGTAAAAAAAATTATTGGGACCTTTTAAGAAAGGATGTTTCTTGTATTCAAAAAGCTTCGAACTGTCTGTCGGTGTTAAATAGAAACCGGCAAACGTAGTAATAAATCAGAGCACAATGGCACAAAAGGATAAAGACATGCCTGGACTGCGTGTATTTCTTTTATTGACATGGACTTTGGGGGAATTATGTTTGACAGGTATGTATTTGTATTATCTCTTGATTATTAGTATTAGTAGCTTAGCTGTTAGCATTGGTACATGCCTTCCCCCACCTGTTAATAATGACAACATTGGTATAAAAACAAATTATTTCCCTTTCAGCATTATTGTTATAGTAATATCGACTCGTCTTTCCAGAAATGCCACGAAATGCCACGAAACTGTTACGTAATACATCAATAAATCTGGTAGCCCTTTAAATATTCACTATCAACACAATTGGGTTATTTTCAGTTTGAAATATTCCATAATGTTCTTGGGGTAAATGATATTTGAAATTGGTAGGTATATTAGATCCTGATCAATGTGTTTTTTGTTTATCTAGTGTTGAATCAATCGCACATTTGTTCTGGGATCCTCCTGTCACCAGGGGCGTCGCCAAAAAAAAGGGGGGGGGGGGTGTGGGGGTGCGACATCCCTCCACCTGTCAGGATATTGTCGGTAAAATTGCGCTGCCGTCGGGAAAAAAGAGAAAAGGGGAAGGGAAAAAAGAGAGGGAAAGGGAAAGAAAAGAAAAAAGAAAAGGAAAAGAAAAGAAAAGAAAGAAAGGAAAGCAAAGAAAAAGGAAAGAAAGAGAAAAAAAGAAAAAGAGGGAGAAGAGGAAAAAAAGGAAAAGAAAGAAAAGGAAGAAAAGGAAAAAAAAGAAGAAAAAAGAGAAAAGGGAAACAAAAGAAACGGGGGGTGAAGAGAGGAGAGAGGGGGGAGGTAAGAGCCTGAGAAAGAAGGAGTGGGGGTAAAAGAAAGGGGGGGGGGGGGGGGGGGTTGTGGGTGGAGTCGTCTCGTCAAGGAAGCAAGAAAGACATGGGTAAATATGTTGCTGTGCCGGGTCAGCTGTGTCGGTATTCTTGCTCGATCCTTGTGTACTATATCCATGCAGAAGTTTGAAGTCGGTGAGTTATATTGTCGGTCGGCCGACAAGTTTTTATCCTACGAACTGTGACTTTTTATCCGCTTTGACGACTGCAAGATTGACTACTCGAACTTTCACTTTCCTATAATATCAGCTAATGAAATCAGAGGTTTAAAATTTTCGGGGAAACTAATTTAAACAAGGATTAACCCAGCAAACACAGAACGTTTTCAGAACGTTTTCAAAACGTTTTTTTTAGGTCCTGTACGTCTTCGTCCTAAATGAACGTTTTAAAAACGTTTATATAACGTTAAAGTTTGGACTTCTCATTTACGTCAAAGTTTAGGTTTTTGAGAACGTTTAAAAAACGTTTTTTGGACGTTACAAAATTAAACGTTTGGTATAGGACGTTTACAGAACGTTTGATATAGGACGTTTACAGAACGTTTGATATATGACGTTTACAAAACGTTTGTGGACGTTACAAAATAAACGTTTTGTCTTCGTCCATATTAAACGTTTAAAAAACGTGTATATAACGTCTAAGTTGGGACCTTACATTCGCTGCGGAGCTAGGTCTTTTGAAGACGTTCAGAAAACGTTTTTTGGACGTTACAAATTAAACGTTCTTGGATAGGTCCTGTAAAACGTTTACAGAACGTTTTATTCAGACGTATTTTGTTGAATTTATTTTTTATGTCCAAAAAAATATTTCTTAAAAAATACCAGCTGGCGAAATAAGGCCACATGCATACGCATGGGGGGGGGGGGGGTCGAGGTATGTCAAACTGATGCACTCCTGTGGCGTAGCGATGGAGGGAGGCACGTGCCCCCAATAATTTTGAGGAAAAAATAGAAAACATAAGGTGACATTATTTGAAGAAAAAAGAAATACATAAGGAGTACCCCTCCCCCTCACATAATGTTTGTGCCCCTTCCCCCCCCCCCCCCCCAGCCCAATTAGTCCGACCGCGCTACGTCATTTATATGCTCCATTCAACCACGTGTATACAAAGTGCGTACGCACCGTATATAATCGTACCACTGTATAGTATCGTATCCGGCGCGGCCGGTGCGGCGCGCTCGCTCCAGAGCTTGCCGCGTGTTTTAAACTGACTGACGAGTTGACTGCTTGATGACGTGACTTCGAGATTTCAAATAATCTGTTAGACTGCGACACCGAGGTAAGCGTTATTTTAACATTTTGATATCTGTAAGGAATTTAAGCTTTGTTTGATTGATTTTGAAGCATGTAAAATGAAATAAAATATTGATTATTTGCATTAAAACTAAAAGTACGGCAGACTCTATGTCGCATGTGCAGGCCGTTGAAATTTTCATTGCATTGAGTCTGGTAGTGGTATGGTAATTGGGTAGGCTAGGGTATGTGCACACATAACACCAGGAAGCTCCGATGCCGAACGGCGTCGGAGCTTATTGGAGTTAGTGCATACATAGCTGCATTACTATCCTGGCTGTGTGTATTAAAAGCTGTGCTATTGATACTTAACATTTCAAACACCACTGTACAAAACTCTTTCACTAAAAATCTGTACTTTAGTGACAATTGATGACACCTAAATAGCAGTAATAAAATACAATTTGTTCAACTTACCGATGTTATTTTGTTAGAAAGAACAATTAAGAAATTCAAATTGTTTGTCTACTGTCAAAATTTGCTTACAGCCGCATCGGCATGATAAGTGCATTTGTGTATTATGTGTGTATTGACTATTCCTTTTGAGCAAATGCTGCCTATTAACACGTAGTGCAGTGCTAGAGGTCAATACGCATAATAGCATGGACTCTTTGCTGGAGTGGGTATGTGCGCATGGCTCGTTACATTACATGGTAATCGGATGATTAAAACAGTTGAGTTGTTAACTTTGCTGTCTGGAAAAATCATGGAAAGTTCCCATCGGGATTTAAAATGCTATTTCGTGAAGAAAATAAGTCCTTCGACTACCAGCTCATTTCTTGACTTATTTACTCTTCCCTCAATAGCATTTAAAATCCCACGGGAGTGGAACATTCCATGCTTTTCCCTCCACCACCATTTAGCAACTTTATATTATCCCACCCCCTATTACAACAGGTTTGTTTTTTAGGCAATTGAAATAGCTCCCAAACCACCTTTTTTGTATGGATATTGTTTTTTTAGAAATATCGAGACCTAGATCTATATCTTGTTCTCAATTTCGTCTCTTTAAAAAAAATCTGTTTAGTTCAGATGACACATTATTTAAAGAAATTGATTTCCAATAACGTAGATTAACTTAAGGATTGATTTGTTTTATTTTTACATACAGGCAACTATGTGAAAGCGCAAAAACATCGCCAGGAAGGCAGAGGACACGTCAAACCTGGTATCGGAAGATGATGCCGTGTAGAAGCGAAAGAGACGTCTTCCCCAGAGATTAAGCAAATCTTCTAGTGATTCCGGAAGTGACGCTGGTAAGTATTTGTCTCTTGATGGTTAGTAGTGCTTGGCTCGGCCAGAGACGTATAATTTACATCTTATTTCTCATTTTCTTCAAAATCCAACAGATGATGAAAACCTAAGATAATTTATTTGGGATAGCTTAAGCTAGACATGCTTTGTGTCCCAGCCATGCAAAATGATGATTAATAGATGTGGCACCATTCCGGCAAAACTGGAAATTAATTTGTAATCTAGGCATAAATTTCGGACAAGAAGTTTACATTACCCAAAAGTTTGTTCAGTTTATGAGAATTCTTGTCATGTCTTGATATCCCTTTTAACATCTGCAATGTGTCTCTGTTTTTCAGATCTTGAATCAAGAAAACAACATGTACGCGGAGGAACGACTAAGGCTGTGGCAGCAGAGATACCAATGCCGAAACTGAATGCGAAGTCCAAGTCCACATCGCATTTTTCAGTTCCAACCCACAACTCCAGCAAGGGCTCGGGCTTCGAAAAGTAAGTTTTTTTCAGATAGCATTTCACAAACGAAAGTTTCTGAGGTTTTTTTATCATCAGAACATATACTGTAGAGCGTATAACCTAACAAAACAACATTTGCCATTTGTACTAAGTTGCTACACTAAAATACTGTTGGATTGGATAAGAGAGGCAGATTATCTCGGCGTACATGTAATTTATTTCATCAACAAGGCATGGGTATAGTTTTCTTACAGAAGAGTCGCTTTTAAATCCTTACAGTATGTATACTTTGTTGGAAGCGCGGGAAAGGTGTCGTCTTTGAAGCTGGGTGATATATTCCTGAAGTGACTAAATTGGACAGCTATCAAACACATCTCGACAAAATATCCTATTAATTTGCTGTCAAACTTTTTAATGACTTGAACTGTTATTATAATGTATTTTATGTGTCTGTTTTTTTCTTCTCAGGCAATTTTCAAGTGCAGGTACTGTGTAGTGTGTACACTGCAGAGGCTGGAGGAAGGGCAGCAGCAGCTGACGCAGTTGGTACAAAAACTGCTTTTGTCCAAATCGGGAGCGGCCGTTGATGTGGAAGACCTGAGGGAGCCGTTTACCGAACCAGTGAACACCACATTTTCATTCAAGGTAGATTAAGATACCTTCATTCAGGGGCAATGCAAAAAATCCTAAAACTCATACTTAAACCAAATTTTGACCATTTCAGCTAATAATGGAGAAACTTTATCAGCGACATAACAGTTTTGTTGGTGCATCTTTTTGGATTGAATTGCCAACATCTTGTTGAGAATGCAAGACAAAGTTGTATAGGTCTGTAAATGTACACCTTTTTGTAAGGATGCTGAAACCAATGTGTGTGCTGCCAAACTCTCTTATAACCTTGTCTTCTATATTCATAGACCCTTAAATTTGAGTATTCATATTTGCCTGTTAATAATTCATATCAACTCATTTCTATCAGTTTATTGCAAATAGCTTTTGTAGATTGTTCATGTGTTTTGTGTTGATTTTATATTTGAAGTAAGATGCAAGGCTTCTGGGAAATCTTGACCTGCCCACTAAATCTTTGGTCGATCAAAAGGACAATTTTTTACTCGGATTGAAAGGGGAAATCTACCCTAGAAATTTCACTGCTTCAATCATAGGAGACAAATTTGAACAAAGTTAAAAATAAGAAATGGGCAAACTCGGTAAGGAAAACAAAGTAAGGAAACTACTCTTTTTTTACATTTTCTAGTAAATTACTCTCGGCTATTCAAATTGACAATGCTGATGACATCTTGAGTAGCTCTAAATTCACTTTGTACACAAAATTTTACATTTTCTAACCCCCATAGTCAAATCATGTTGTGTAGAAAGCTATTCGTCATTAGTAATCTGAACATACTCTGATTAAAAGCTGTGGAAATGTGTAACTTTAAGGAAAATTTAGAAAATATGAAATTTTGAGTACAAAGTTGATGGATAGCTACTCACAGTTGGTGTCATCAGTGTTGCCAATTTGTAGAGCTGAAACGAGTGTAGTTTCCTTGTTTTTTTTGGACGTACTTTCACTTGAAATGTGACTTCTTAAAATAGTCACATTTTTATCACTTGTAGAAGTTGATGAGAAAGTAAATACATGTACTCTTTTGAATAGTTATATTTTGCACCGGATGATGAAGCTAATCCTGGGTGGAGGCACATAGCTAAATCGGTTATTCACATGTATTTAATGATAATTTGTGACATTTTGTTAAAAGGTTCTGGTGAATTTATTCACATTGAATTTGATATAGTACACAACAAATTTACAGTAATCCATTTGGTTTTACCAAAGATCAAGACTTATTATAGAAAGATTTCTTAATCATTTGCTGGGGCATCTTTTTGGCATGAATTGCCAGGTTCTGTAAATAACTCAAATTGCTTTTATAAAGTGTGTTACCAAAGTTACTATCTATTGTGTGCTGCAAAATTATTGACACTATTCATTTTATCTTTGCCTTGTATATTCATAGAGACATAGACCCGTGAATTATATGAGTATTCATATTTGCCAGTTAATGAGGCATATCTTCAACTCATCTATCATTTTCTTATGTTTTATTTGTAGATTGTTCATGTGTTATGTATCTATAGTTTTAAAGGGATAGTTTAGTATTGGTCAAACTTAACTTTAAAACCAAAACCTGCACCATCACGGTGCAAAGTAATAATTACAAACGGCCAAGTAAAGCCCCTGTTAGTATTCAAAATGACCCGTTAATTTTAGTTTCTGCATTTAATGTTTGTTAAAATAATAATTAAATATCTATATCAATTGCTTTTTAAAGAACTATTCAGATTTGTTTTCTTCAAAGTAGTCTTCAAGCATTTTGAATATTTTGAATAAAAATATATTTATGGATATTTCAGCCGTTTGTGAACCGATATTGATCAAATAACAATTTATTCTGAATATTAGAATTATATGTTCTTTCGGGGGCACTTCGGGAAATACCAATACTCTTTTTCAAATATACATGATGTACTGTATTGCCAAGCCTTTGTACATATTTTGTAAATATGTTTGATAATAAATTCATAAAATCAATCAAATACATGTGTGACCTAGCGTTTATTAAAAATTCACTGTATATTGGACGTTCTTAAAAGGTTTTCTGAACGTTCCTAAAACGTTTCCAGGACGTTCTAGACGTTCTTAAAAGGCTTACTGAACGTTGTAAAAACGTTTCCAGGACGTTCTTAAAAGGTTTTCTGAACGTTCTCAAAACGTTTCCAGGACGTTCTGGACGTTCTTAAAAGGTTTTCTAAACGTTTTCAAAACGTTTCCAGTACATTTGGACGTTTAGAAAACGTTTTATAAACGTTCCAGACGTGTTTCAAAAGGTTTTCTAGACGTTCTTAAAACGTTTGTAGTGCATTTTAACGTTTTAAAAACGTTTTAAGAACGTTCCAAACGTTTTTTAAAGGTTTTCTGCACGTTCTAACAACGTCCACAATATATTTAGAACGTTTTCAAAAGGTTTTTGGACTTTTCGAATGTCTGAAAGGTTTTTAAAGGTTTTTTTTTGGTTCTTTTAACGTTTTAAATACGTCGAAAACCTACCACATTTTGACGTCAAAAAAACGTTTTCACAAAACGTCCAAAAAACCAACTTGGAACGTTTTTAGAACGTTCAGAAAACGTCCAATTGTTAGTTGGGAAGAGTCAACAACGGTACGACGAATCGTCTTCCTTTCTCTATATTTTGATGAAACGCCAAAATTTCCGCGCTTCGCGCGGGAGAGGAAGACTTCATTTAGACGAGTCGAGAACGGTTCAACGAATCTTCTTCTTTCTCTCATAATTTAAGGAAACGTCCAAGCTTCCGCGCTTCGCGCAAGAGGGGGAAACTGAATTCAGATAAATAGAGCTTAATAAGAGTCGAAAACGGTGCAACGAATCGTCTTCTTTCTATAATAATTAAATCAAACGTCTAAGCTATTCGCGCTGGAGGGAGGAAACTGAATTCAGACAAGGATTAAGAGTCGAAAACGGTACAACGAATCGTCTACTTTCTCTAATAATTTAAGGAAACGTGAAAGCTTCCGCGCTAAAGGGGGAAATCAAATTCAGACAATTAGGGCTTATTAAGAGTCGAAAACGGTATCACGAATCGTCTTTTTTTTCCTCTAATAATTGAATGAAACGTCAAAACTTCCGCGCTTTGCGCGGGAGTGGGAAATTTCATTCAGACAAGGATAAAGACTCGAGCACGGTTCAAGGAATCGTCTACTTTCTCTAATGATTTAATGAAAGGTAAAAACTGAATTCAGATACGGATTAAGAGTCGAGAACAGTAGGCCGACACCGAATCGTCTGCTTTTTCTCATAATTTAATGATACGTCAAAGCTTCCGCGCTTCGCGCGGGAGGGGGAGAAACTGAATTCAGACAAGGATTAAGAGTCGAGCACTGTTAAACGTATCGTCTACTTTCTCTAATATAGGATTTCCCGGCCAAATTCGCGAGTTTGTCACTCAAATTAATTTGTCTTGCGTTCAAATTCGACGGTTTTAGTGCTGTCGGGTATATCTCGGGCTTATATTCCTTTTTCTAGTTTTCAAATCTATGAAGTTTTTGTTAGAATCTATGTATGTTTCATTCAAATTAATGAACAAAGTGCTTCTTAATTTCGCTATTTGGTCATTCGACTTAGCGCAACACGATTTTCTGACTTTGCGACGGTGTACTTTTAGCATTCCAATTCATTTGTAGCATTCAAATTAGCACTTTGTGCACTAAAATTAATGGTCAATATACATTTCTCGTTTATTACACACTTTTTGTAGCTCATTCTTTTTCTTTCAAGATCGTTTTTTCATGTGTATTTCATCCTATTTTTATTTTCTTGCATTTATACTCTTTATATACTTTTAGATTTATCAGATATTCATCAGCCTTTAAGTTTGATTGTTAAAAAAAAAGACCTACGTTTATGGACTTGATGGTCTCAATATTTGTGTAAATTTTCATGTAAGGACGTTGTTTGTCTTGTGTTTCATCATAAATTTATCACAATTTCATTATGGAGGAAGGGTACAATATTGTGACTGGGGTAGGTGTTTTTGTATCCCCACTTTTCCGGGGTATATGAACATGTCCGTTCAGAAATGCCATATCCCTTGATTTCGCCTTTTCTTTACCTAGTGTCTGACTACACACATATGCTTTGTCCTCGAAACTAATAAATTGAATAACAGAAAAGACCCCAATGGCAAATCATGTATTTAATTGCATTTTTTTAAAACTGTAAACGTGTGTTGCATTTCTTCCCCCTATACATTCCTAACTTGAAGAAACATAATTCGAATACGAATGGCAGGTGTTAATTTGAATGATAAAAATGACGCCTCGACAAGTGACGATTAATTTGAATGCTAGTCGAGCAGTTTCTAAATTAAATGACAGATCTATGAAATCCTTCAACCAAAATCCTGAATTAAATACAAAATCGGGAAAAATTGAATGATAATTGGCATGGCAAAGCTGATCTGCGCTAACTTAGATGCAAAGTAAATGAATTCGAATGACAAACTCGCGAATTTGGCCGGGAAATCCTATAATTTAATGAAACGCCATAACTTCCACGCTTCGCGCGGGAGGGGGAGAACTGAATTCAGATAAGGATTAAGATGAATTCAGATAAGGATTAAGAGTCGAGAACAGTACACCGAATCGTCTGTTTTTTCTCATAATTTATGAAACGTCTAAAGCTTCGGCGCTTCGCGCGGGAGGGGGAGAATGGAATTCAGACAAGGATTAACATCGAGAACGGTACAGCAAATCGTCTACATTTTATAATAATTTAATGGAACGTCAAAGCTTTCGCGCTTCGTGCGAGAGGGGGGGGGGGACTTCATTCAGACAAGGATTAACAGTCGAGATCGGTACAATAAATCGTCTTCTTTTCCTAATAATTTAAGGAAACGTCTAAGCTTCCACGCTTCGTGCGGGAGGCCTAACACCGACACCCCCTAATGAGCGCGCTTCGCGCGCTCTTTAAGTGATTCGCTTGCTCACTACCGCCCCTCCCTAAAATAAGATCCTAGCTCGGCACCTGCATTAAAATATACAGCTTTGATGTTGACTAAGTTGACGAAATAATTCGTATATTTATGTCGTCGAGGAAAATTATCATTTGCGCATACGCAATTACTATATATAGTCCATAGGGAAAACAATTTAGCCTTCGGCCCCGGGTTTATAGGGTTAAATTTGTAGATATTGGGACATTTAATTTTGTCGGTAATTGGTGGCTAGTTTTGTCGGTAATCGTTGGCCTCTACACATTCCCCCCCCCCCCCCCCACTGAAAAAGGTCTAGCGACGCCCCTGCCTGTCACCCATCCATAATGATATTACATTTTCAGATATTGACCATGAATACATTCGAAATTTCTGGGGGAATATCTGTCACTTGGATTTTGTTATTTTACATGCAAAATACTATATATTCCCTACAAAATGTAAAAATAGTAGATTATCTTCTGAATTATTTAAGAAACAGTTGAAATATTATTTTGACTTTGAACAAATAATTTATTTAAAACGAGACCGTTCTTTAAATTTCTCGATAAATGGAGAGATGTACAATTTGTATCGAAACATTTTTTTAGGCCTAACACTTATTATGTTATGTTTTTTTTGCATTAATGTGTACTGCTTATTGCCATCACATTAGTTATTTTGTTTTGTGGACTTAATTTCCGTTGAGAATTCTGAATAAATTATGTTTGAAGAAAACAAAAAGACAACACAATCGGATATTACGTCAAAGCTTATTAATATAAAAATGACAGTAAAGTCAGTCAGTCGTAACGAAGAATGATCATTGCACATGATTTCTTATATTACAAATTCGGAAAGAAAAGCTTAAGTAACGGCTACATGTTTAATGCCATTAAAATAAAAACCGGAAAGTAGAAAACTGTGTTTGTGATTTATGTTACGATGGTTGCATCTGTGTACATGAATATAAATATTGTTATAGATTTAGAAATCTTACAATCTTTTGGGATAATGATAATTGCTGCTCCATCA
Source organism: Strongylocentrotus droebachiensis (assembly GCA_035222895.1). Taxonomy (NCBI): domain Eukaryota; kingdom Metazoa; phylum Echinodermata; class Echinoidea; order Camarodonta; family Strongylocentrotidae; genus Strongylocentrotus; species Strongylocentrotus droebachiensis. The sequence goes on from JAVYIG010003846.1 coordinate 141,370, forward strand.
CACTTTCCACGGCCCTGTCTAGAAGATGATTTTTGTTAAAGTGCGGGTTCTTTCATAGAAAATCACAAACATGGCAAATAGCGTATTATAGGATTTTCCGGCCAAATTCGCGAGTTTGTCATTTAAATTAATTTGTCTTGCGTTCAAATTCGACGGTTTTAGTGCTGTCAGATATATCTTGGGTTTATATTCCTTTTTCTAGTTTTCAAATCTATGAAGTTTTCGTTAGAATCTATGTATGTTTCATTCAAATTAATGAATAATGTGCTTCTTTCGCTTTTTGGTCATTCGATTTGGCGCAACACGATTTCTGACATCGCGAAGGTGTACTTTTAGCGTTCGAATTCATTTGTAGCGCTTTGTGCACTTAAATTGATGGTCAATATCAATTTCTCGTTTATTACACACTTTTTATAGCTCATTCTTTTTCTTTTAAGATTGTTTTTTCCATGTGTATTTCATCATATCTTATTTTCATGCATTTATACACTTTATATACTTTTAGATTTATCTGATATTCATCATTCTTTAAGTTTGATTGTTAAGAAGAAAAAAAAAAGACTTACATCGACGGACTTGATGGTCTCAATATTTTTGTAAATGTTCATGTAAGGAAGTTGTTTGTCTTGTGTTTCATCATAAATTTATTATGGAGGAAGGGTACAATATTGTGACTGGGGTAGGTGTTTTTGTATCCCCACTTTTCCGGGGTATATGAACATGTCCGTGCAGAAATGCCGTATCCCTTGATTTCGCCCCTTCTTTACCTAATGTCTGACTACACCAATATGCATTGTTCTCAAAATTAATAAATGGAATAACAGAAACGACCCTAATGGCAAATCATGCATTTAATTGCATATTTTTAAACTGTAGACGTGTGTTGCATTTCTTTCCCCTAACATTCCTAACTTGAATAAACATAATTCAAATACGAATGACAGGTGTTAATTTAAATGATAAAAATGACGCCTCGACAAGTGACGATTAATTTGAATGCTAGTTGAGCAGTTTCTAAATTAAATGACAGATCTATGAAACCCCTCGACCCAAATCCTAAATTAAATACCAAACGGGAAAATTGAATGATAATTGGCATGGCAAAGCCGATCTGCGCTAACTTAAATTCAAAGTAAATGAATTTGAATGACAAATTCGCGAATTTCGCCTAGAAATCCTATACTAGAAACTGGTAAGCTAACAGATGGCCATCATGCAAGTTTTAGGTCAACTACATATCGGGTGTTTTATAAAAATACAAATAAAACAACCTCCATAGCATCTGAAATGTGCGAGAGATTCGCTGGAAAAATAACGATGTTTTTATGCCGTCACAATATGAACCAACCTAGCCCAAGCAGACGACATCCCATTAAGAATGAACATAATTGCAATGCTTTAATTTCTCAAATTATAATGAGCTTAGTGTATATAAATGTGATGGAATTTTACACCATTCAAAAAGGGATATGACCCCCATTCTGATAACTAAATTCTTTTGTTTGTAAATACACAGGATAGGGGTTAATGAACAATCAAAGAAACCACACTTTCAAATTAAAAAACCTCCGGAATGCACTATGAATATGACTGACAAAGAAAGCGGACAAAATATACAGTTCCTCAGGTAGACAAAGGAACATCCCTTCACTGCTATTATTTAAAAATGTGTAGAACAGGTGTCACATGCATTTTGACCTTTTTACATAATAGCAGTGAAGGGATGTTCCTTTGTCTACCTGAGGAACTGTATATTTTGTCCGCTTTCTTTGTCAGTCATGTTCATAGTGATGATAGCATGAACGTTACTTGTTCCCTCTTGAAACGCCGAACATGCCGCGGTGTATGCAGCTGAAAATTCAATGTCGTCTTATTTTGTTTACAAGCGACGGATTCCTTATTTTTTTTTTATCCTTGCATTTTTCATCAAAATAATACCATGCACGGGGTTTAGAGTAAGGCAACAGATTAAACATTTCGCCTGAGGGTATTGAAGTAAGAGAAATAACTGAAGAAAAGATGACAAAACAGGCACTGAAATTTTGTGAGATGTCATGGGACATCAACTATGCATTCGTAGGTGACGCACGTATTTTTTGAGCTCCCGCACTTCGTACACACTGACTATGTGAAATAGATTTTGAGAGATGAGTGAGAAATCTTATAACTTGAGGCATCCTTCGAAATCTTTTCCGCCGAGACAATCTAAGAAAATGTCTGCTTCTTCTTCGAAATCGACATCAGGGATCGATGCAAGACCACCAATTCTTCCAAACGCCAAAGATTCGACCTCGACATCTACTACCGGACCCCAAACGCAGCCCATAGCACGCACCGAGGGCCCTGGCGGGAAAAGTCACGTGACACCGGAACCCGCGATTCCCGCGACCACGCCCAGCCCTGCTCAAGATAGCGACACGGCTGGAAGTGGCCTTAGTGTTATCAGCGAAATGAAAGAGCTATTCGCCCAACTTTCTACAGAAATGAACCATCGTTTTGATGCTATTGGGGCTGATATAGCAGAAACGAAGAAATCGATCACTGATTTGAAGGAGACAGTGAATTTCAACTCATCAAAGATCGAGAAAGTAGAAAAGGAAACACTACCTAAACTGAAGAAAGAGATCGACGCTAAAAGTAAGGAAATAGAGGACAAAATTATTCTTCTTGAAATGCACCAGAGAAAACAAAACCTCCTAGTTTATGGAGTTGGGGAACGGGGCAATAATGAGAACATTTATTCAACAGTTCATGATATTTTCGTTCATTTCATGAGAATCACAAAAAGCGAAGCTTTGAAGATAGCCCTGGTCAACGCGCACCGTCTCCCCGCCCCTCAGCATGGAGCCAGTAATCAACCTGCAATCCGCCCCATAATCATCCGATTTGTAAGCATGGCAGATCGCGATTGTGTTTTGAACGCATTCGAGCAATCTCGTAGACAACGCCCCAAGCCAGCTGACTTACCCGCCATGAGCCAGCACCCCACTCACCCCACCCCCAGGCAACTGTGATGTCCGGCCAGACGACCGCACCCGACCAGGTGACTGTGATGTCCGGCCAGACGACCGCACCGGGCCAGCAGTTCGCCCGCGTCACCATCAGAACTGACCTCCCGCCCCCCATGAAACGAGAGCGTGGACGACTTGCTGCAGTGGCCTACACGCTACGCAAGGAACGCAACCTGTCCACAAGAATCCGTATCAACGGGACTAAAGTTTTCATTCAAACAAGGAAGCCAGCATCTAGGACTGGACCTCAACCTAAATGGACAAACTGGGAAGATAAGTAATCATTCATGTATCTTAATTGTGTTATGGACTTTAATTCAAAGTTGTTATTGGAAAAAAATAATGATTTAAATTAACACCCTTTTGTTTTGATGAACTGAATCTTAAAGAAAACATTGATCTACTGAACAGTAATGGACTGAATGATATACAATGTTGTTTTAGTTAAATGGAATGTGAGATTGTAAACTGTTTGAATTTTGATAGTTTTGCAAACGAAAAGATCTCTGATCTTAACGAATAAAAATGGAGTGAATTACTTTTTGGTAAGTCTGAATTTAAATGTGAAGATATGAACTGTTTTGAATTTTAAAATTTTGACATATTTGCTAATGAGAATCATTTTATTACATTTACATTCATCATAACTTGTTTTGGAAAACATTGATAAATTGATCTAAGGAACAGAAATCAAGATCAGATCTAACGAACAGAAATGTTCTGTGAGCTGTTTTGAATTTTGAATTTTGAATGTTGATATTTTTCGCAAATACAGCAGTTATTATATTTACATTTCTCATGATTTGATTTAAACACGACAAATTCATAATATTATAGATCTATATAATATCAAATAAATGTTGTGCAAAGGATAAATTTACCGATTTACCCAAATTTGCACTTTTTCATTTATCCCAATATAGGTGTTCTATGCATGGTTCAAGTATTCAATGATGGTAATATCACCCCCCCCCTCTCCCCTGCCCCCTTAACACACACTTCGAATTCTAGTTTCATGAAGCATGCACTACAGTAGCAAGCATGAATTTACGCTACCATCGGGTTGTTGGGATGTAAACTGAGCAGTTTGTAATACGTACCGTTTCATTGGCTCCGAACCCATACAATCCACTGTGTTAATTGATGCTTATTGGTTTATTGACCTTTATAATGGTGTTTTAAAAGCGTTCTCTAATGCTTTGTTTAAAATGTTTTATTCATAATAATTGTTCATGGTTAATACATCATACGGTCCATATCGTGCTTGTTAGGAGTTCATCTATTTTAATTGTAACGCAAAATGTTCAATTCTTTGAACTACCCAATTTTCATTGATTTACTATGTTTGCATTTATCTTGTTTATCCTAATTTGAGCGTTTCTATGCCTGGTTCAAATATTCAGTGATTCCCCCCCCCCCGGGCATTGGAGGTTGGGTAATGCATGGCAGGTTGGGTAATGTATGGCAGGAATGTTTTAGACGGCTGAGCCGGGTGTCTTCTCATGAGAGAAAGCTTAAACATAAAATAACCTTTTTTTCTGCCGTGCGCTTGGGATTGTGAACACTGGCTTTTCACTTTCACTGGAATGAAATTTTGGGAATGCTTTTCAAATTAGTAGATTGCTTTCTCTTATGACAGAGGCTTTTTGTTCGGCTGTCTAGGATTATTTGGGGTTTTCGCGTCCTACTTTTTGGTGTAATGATTGTTCTGTGGAATTAGCATCTCTGATGTCATGGACTTTCAAGCATGAATAAACACTATCATCGAGTGTTTGGGTTCGGAGTTGAGAGGTTAGTGTTATTGTCTGTTTACAGATCACGCTTCAAATACGTTTTTGCGCTGACACTATTTTCTTGGCTCTGAACCCATATACCCTGTTCGTTTTCCTTTCAACATTCAGTATGCATGCTCTTAAGGTATTCTTATTCCTTTATTTATATTTCGTTAGTGAATTAATAAATAAACGTAACCAAAATTCTGTTTTAATAGCCCTTCTTTTTAAAGATGATCTTTGGTCCTTAAAAATCCTCATTGTTTAATCACCCCCCCCCTTCTTTTATCCCGCGGTTTATGCTTCGTTGACTTTGTCATTCTCAGCTCTTCTATACCCCATCCTTTCTCACTCAAATGTCTTTTGAATACTGACTTACATTTCCTGTTTTCGCCTTATTCTAAATAATTTTGATATTGGAGCTTGTAACATTTGTTTTGTTGTTTTTTTTTGGTTTTAGTTCGGTGGCGTCTCGTGGCTTACCGGGCAGAGTAATTTGATGAGGCAGCATGCTTTTGTTGTTGCTGTTTGTATATATATATTTTTAAATATTTTTTCTTGCCCTCAGGATGCTTTGCTCACGGTCTGCCACGATGCGCAATCGCATGAGGTCTAAATAAATAAGTATTTAATAATGACGTTTTTCCTTTTTTTTGTTTTTTTGTATATGTATTTTCTAAAAAATGAAAGTAATTTTCATTATTATTTCTGTTATATTCACTCTTTTGTTGCGTATAATTATAATTATGACTAGTCTACATTGAAAATCTATTTCGAACTTCTTTATCTATATCAGGGAGTTCAAGATAGTGTTGTTTTGCTTTGTAATGCTTTGTTACGATTTTGCGGATGTTTATCGTTTGTTCTCCAAGCCTGCGGAGATTTCTTGTAATATATTCATATCTGTTAAATGTTCGTCTTTTGTTTGTCTATGTTTACTTGTGTATTTTTTCTTGTCTATACTTAATTTCCATTTTTATATCACAATGTTGTCTATACAGACCGATTCTCCTTTTCTAACTAAATTTGAAACTTCCATTTTAGATACTGCGCATTATTGTATATTATACTACTATTTTGTTACGCAATCCTTTTGTGGTCAAACTCTAAATGGATACGTTACATAATAACTTAGCGTTTAATTCTCTTCGTGATGATCGATATGATGAGACTATCGCCAATTCTCTAACTGAGTACATTACTAACCATCAATTCAAAGACTTGATGTGTAATAATAATATTAATAAAGATACATTTTCTTTATTCCATTTGAATATTAGAAGTATTAATAAACATTTTGATGATTTTCAATTCCTCTTAGATAATTCGTCCCAATGTCTTCCCTCTATAATTGGGCTTACCGAGACTTGGTTAACCACAGATCCTAACCCACCATTTGCCCTACATGAACATGATTTTATTTTTAGTAGTAGGAAGGAAAAACTTGGAGGAGGTGTTGGTTTATATGTTTCAAAAAATTATTCTTACAATGTTTGTAATGATATTACTATAATGAACAATATCTTGGAATCCTTGTTTATTGAAATCTTATTGCCAGGTCGGAAGAATGTAATAATTGGTGTAGTTTATCGACCCCCAAGTAGTAATACTTTAGATTTTTTATCGTCCCTAACTGATATTTTGAATAATTCGGTAATGATTAATAAAGATTGCTTTATAATGGGTGACTTCAATATCAATTTATTAAAATATGATACTGATAATTTATGTCATGATTTTTTGGAAATATTTTTATGAAATTCATTCTTCCCACTTATTTCTAAGCCCACTCGTGTAACTAATAATTCTGCTACATTGATTGATAATATCTTTAGTAATGTCATTCCACATCCTGATTCATACATTATACTTTCTGATATATCTGATCATTATCCCATTTTTACTCAGTTTACTCTTTCAAATTCAGTCCACGGTGGACGGCCTCGTCCATTAAGACGTCGAGCTTCCCCAGAGAATATAGCAAGACTTGGAGCCAGTTTAGAGCACGCAGATTGGTCAAGTGTTTATAACACTGATGATGTAAATAGTTCGTATAATAATTTTTTAGATATTCTGAATGAAGAGTTAGATACATGTATTCCCTTACAAAGAGATAAAGTAAATAATTATAAAATTACCCCTAGACTTCCCTGGATTTCGAAATCTCTTCTAAGATGTATTAATAAAAAGAATAAGTTGTACTATAAGTATAAAGCAAATCTTACAGATAGAACTAAAAGTAAATATACTTCGTATAAGAATGCTTTGATTAGAATTTTGCGTTTTGAAAAGAAGAATTATTTCGTGAATCGCTTAGAGTTTTATAAACATGATATGCAGAATACTTGGAACAGGCTATGAATTTGGTCCATAATAAAAATGATATTATTAAAATAAAAAGGGATAATGAAGTGATCGATGATTCTGATATGATTGTAAATATTTTTAATAAACACTTTTCTTCGATTGGTGAGACGTTAGCACAAAATATACCACAATCAAAAAAATCTTTCACAGATTTTTTAAACGCCCCAAATACAAATTCTATTTTCTTTGTTCCAGCTCATAGATTTGAAATAATAGATATTGTTTCTCATTTGAAAAACAAGAAAAGTTCTGGTGTTGATAATATTAATAACTTTATTTTAAAAGGGATAATACCTTTCATTGTAGATCCATTGGTTCATATCTTTAATTTGTCTTTCTTGAATGGAGAAGTACCTAATGTTATGAAAATTGCAAAAGTTATTCCACTATTTAAGAAGGGTGATAAGCAAGATGTAAATAATTATCGCCCGATATCTTTATTATCATCTCTTTCGAAGGTTTTAGAAAAACTTATACATAAAAGAACAGTTGCTTTTTTGAAAGTTCATAATATTTTTTGTGATTCCCAATTTGGATTTAGAGAGAAACATAGCACGAGTCATGCATTATTATCACTTGTTGAAAAGGTAGCTCATGCTCTCGACTCCTCTTATCATATGGTTGGAATACTCCTGGACTTCTCCAAGGCCTTCGACACGATCAACCACGATATTTTGCTTCATAAACTTTCTCATTATGGTATACGTGGGAAGGCCTTGGAGTGGTTCAGGAGTTACCTTTCCGATAGGAAACAGTTTGTATTTCTGGATGGTCACACTTCTGAATTACGAAATATTAATTGTGGGGTTCCTCAAGGTAGTTTGCTGGGCCCGCTTTTGTTTATTATTTATATTAATGATTTGTATAGATCATCAGATATGGCGTCTTTTATATCATTTGCTGATGATACAAATTTGTTCTTTTCACATACAAATCCAAATACTCTTGTTGAAATTGTAAATTTTGAATTAGAAAAAATTATTCAATGGATCCGAGCTAATAGGCTGTCTTTAAATTTACAAAAGACTAAATATATTCTTTTTAGTAATTCAATAGATTCTTTGCCAACTGATTTAGTTTTTGATGACACTCATTTGGAAAAGGTTACACATTCTAAATTTCTAGGTGTAATAATTGATAATAAGCTTTCATGGAAAGTTCATGTCGATAACATTTCTAAAAAAAATTCGAGAAATATTGGTATATTAAATAGACTTAAAACACAACTCCCATCTTCAGCATTATTAACATTATATTCATCCTTAACATTACCTTATCTGAATTATGGCTTACTCGCATGGGGTAACGCTCATCAGAACATTTTATACAAACTTTTATTGTTACAGAAGAGAGCAGTTAGAATTATTTCCCAGGCAGATTTTCGTGCACACACTAATCCGTTGTTTTATGATAATAATATTCTGAAAGTAAAAGATTTGTATTTGCTTCAATTAGGTCAATTTATGTATAAAAATACTAATGATTTGCTGCCAAACATTTTTAAGACTATGTTTTTAAAAAATCGCTCTTTTCATCAACATTCAACTAGACAATCGGAAGAGTACCATTTGCCATTACTTCGAACTTCCTTCGCTAAAAACACTTTTATCTATGATGGCCCAAAATTGTGGAATTCCTTTACTGATTCCTTGAAAAATGCCCCTTCATTATATACATTTAAGAAAAGATTAAAAATATTTTTGTTCTTAAAGTATAAAGTAAATTAGTTTGATTTACCCCCCCCCCCCCTGACACCCACACACACACACTAATACTTACACATTATACACGATGCATCATTGTCTTGGTCATTTTGAGGAGAATACGCGCATACTTTCCCCTTATTTTCTCTTTAATAATTATATGCGCAGTTATCGAGTTATCGATTTATACGGTCTTACTTTTTACTGATAATCTGATTTGTATTGACAATAGTATACGGAATGTAGAATAACTGATTTGTTGTTTTGGAAATGTTACGTCCACGTCTGTGCTGTATTTTCGTTTTTGTTTGTTATTGTATGTCTTTCTCTGTCTTACATTGTCTCTACTTGTTACTGTTCTGTCTTCGCGGGCTTGTCATTGTCTTTACTTTATTTTTTATTTTTTTATTTTAAAAACAAAGAGCAGACTTTTATATTAATATATTTGTGTTTTTTGTTCTGTATAAGCTAATTTGTGTAATGCTACTTTGTTATTTTGAGGGACCCATAATCTACAAGTATCCACTTTTTAATGGGTCCCTCCATTTCCATAGAAAATATCAAATTTTTTTGTATTATGTTATTCAAATTTTGTTTATATGCAGTTTAAGTATTTGTAAATGATATTATTCACATGTTATCTTGTTCAATTTTTTGTTTTGTTTTAATGAAATATTGTTCTGATTTCTGTGGAAATGAAAAATAAACTTGAATTGAATTGAATTGAATCGTCTGCTTGTGCACATCATGTTCAACATGTGACGTCATATCTCAGCAGCGACCGGTAGCTTTTCAGGTGCTATGTCGGGGCTGTATCTAAGGGTCTTGTAATTGTTAATAACCATTTCTTCGAATGTTTCCAAGCATTGGCTTCTGATAACCTTGGCCAATCAAAGTGTCACATTTGCAATAATGACATTAAAGTTAGTTTTTTAAATCAATTCTCTTTAATCTCGGGTGGGCCTATAAACGTGAACACCACTGATGAGTGTCAGAGAGACCATGGCAGCGTTTCACGAAACCGTCATATGTACAAGTTCACCACATCCCATTGAAATACATGTAATAATTTTAACACTCGTTTCAATAGGATACCGGTGAACTTGTTCTTACGACGATTTCGTGAAACGCTGCCCATCCGTCGTACCATGTAAAATGGACAATAAGGTAGCTTCAAGATACAAAACATGAAACAAAACTGGCTGCTATGAGCACGATAAGAGAATCTTGTCTTTTGTTTTTATAGAAAAGGGAACGTCATCTATATATGATACATTAACATTTTGTTTGACGAGACATAAGATTATTAAGGAATACCGGTACGTGAAATATGTTTGATTGTTACCCATACAAGGCATTTTAGCTGTAAAATAAAAAGTCGTATTTTGCATTCTACTCCGAATACGAAACCAGAGCGGGCAATATCTGCCATATTGCCCTCTTCCGGGTTTTCCCCGTAGACTAAAATCAGAGAGCAACATTCTGCCATCGTATCCGGACATCGTATCCGGACAACTACCCCCGGGCAAAAACCTCCAGTAAACTACCCCCTAGGAAAACTACCCCATAGAATAGTTGTCCGGGTGATAGTTGTCCGGGTGGTAGTTGTCCGGTCGGTAGTTACCCGGGGGTAGTTGTCCGGGGGTTAGCTGTCCTAGGGGGTAGTTGTCCGAGGGTAATTTATTGGGGGGATAGTTGTCCGGGGGTAGTTGTCCCAGGGGGTAGTTAGTTGAGTTTTGGAGTTTGAGAACGAAACTCGAAATGACGATTGAATAAGATCAGTCCCTGAGGGGGCGCGATAGCTCAGTTGGTAGAGCAGTGGTCTCTTGATCCCAGTGGCGGATCCAGGGGGGGGGGGGGGCCCGGGGGGCCCGGGCCCCCCCCCCCTTGAGAAAAAAATCATGTAAAATCACGTGATTTTTACCTTTTTGGGGGGTTGGGCCCCCCCCCCCCCCTGGCGCTCAAGGGGGGGGGTGCAAATTGAAAAATTTTCGAGGACCGAAAAAAAAAAAAATGTGCTCACTACCCCCCCCCCCCCCCCCCCCCCCTGAGCGACTTTTTGGCCGGCGCGATTTTCAAATTTTCGGGAGCAAACAAAAATGAAGAAAGTTGGGCCCCCTCCCCTAAGAAATCCTGGATCCGCGCCTGCTTGATCCGGTGACCTCATTACCAGGTCCCTGGGGGAGGACCTAAGGCCGTCGGCCTCCTGGTTGCTTACTTACAAGCATTTATGCTTTCTTAGCAGTCAGGTAAAGTAACCACCACCACATTCATTCAAATCGAACCACTTTGTATAACCTTGTCGTCTGCTGAGTGAACTAAGGACCTTGGGAGACGGGTAGAGGACTTCACCCGTTACAATGGTGTAATATTAAATCCCTAAAAACATTGCGCTTCAAAATGATCATGAAATGCCTTAAAAAGAAAAAATATTTGAGTGACCGGTTCTACCATATTAATTTTCCCCAATACACTGTAGTGTTATAAAAACCGTTGGGGAAACGATTTTTGACATTTAAAATTCCGATCATAAATATCTTGATAATCAGACGGGCGATCGGTTTGTAAACGTCATGTGATTCCTGACTGACCTAAAGGTTTATAATGATGATTGCATTATGAGCTAAATCCAGGATTTTGTTTAGAATCTGAGCTAAAGATACCCAATCCCTTTAACAAATTTAATCAGACCGTAATATGACAACGAAATTCACAAAAAATACTCTGTCACTCTTCTCAATACAGATTACTTGTTTGTTTGTTTTTCGACACAGAAGCGGCATGTCCCACTGGATGGGACAGTGTAGGACCCGGATGTTACAAGTTTACTCAAAGTTCATCCGGGCAAGACACGATGTCATATTCAGAGGCTTCATCATCTTGTGCCGCTATTAGTGGAAAACTTGTCGTTTTCAACAACTACGATGAGATGGGAGCAGTCGGTAATACGTACACATCACCACACCTTTCTACTACTAGCGGCTACTTTATATGGGTTGGTTGTACGGACCAGGCCGTACAGGGAACCTACGAGTGTGAAGACGGTACACAAGTAGATAGTGGTAAGCTTCAAAGAGTAGGCGACTCTCTTGAACTATTGAAAATGTCCCGGGGGTGGGGGTACTCACATATTAAGAGATACGGGGATGTGCCGTTCTAATGTGTCACTTTTTCTCAAAAAAATCCCTAAATATGCGTCCTTTTTTTAACAAAAATACCCCTAAACATGGGTCCGTTTTTTCAAAATTGCAAAAAATGGGCTTTACTATGAGAAAAATCCCCCCAAATGGCCTTTATAACTGGGTAGGGGTTTCGAGAACTAAAAGGGCGATACATTGATCACATCCCGGCCACTCTTCCCGGAGTCGGAGATACCGCATTTGTGTTCCCAAAATCTCTGGGAAAGGTTTTCACGCAACAAAATTCGGGCCCATATCGACTTTACACAACGGAGAAAGGGGTCCTTTCAAAGGGAGGGAGCATGCGTACTTTTTATAGCGCTAGGGACTTTTCGCACGTCGACGCAAGTGCTGACTACGGGGTATTTAAATGAACTCGCCACCCAGTACGAGCTAGACTTCCGACGTTAATACAGCTGAATACCGTCGTAGGTCTGGATGCTACGCGGAAAATTTCGCTCTGAGTGCGACCCCCCCCCCGCGAAGACTAGTGTTGAACACTGTCGCTCATATAGTTGGAATATTTTTGTTTTACCTCAATTTATGGAATTATTTTAAAAATAATTTAAAAATAATTGATCTAGATAATAGTATACATTCTCAGATTTTATTGAATTATAATTTGACAATGTGTGTTTTGCGTGACTGCTAAAGCATGTGTATGCTACTATGCTTATCAACTAAGGGACCTACGCCCTTAAGTCATAAATGACAGTAATGAGGATTAATGCCCCACAAAAGGGCACTAATATAGCACATCGACACGGTTTTGATTTGATTTGATTTGATTTGATTTTCTTCTGCATTCATGTAAACATATGGGGCCAGTCACCACGAAATGAGTCCAGTGTCGCATTAGGCTCAATCGTAGTAATAGCGATGTATAGTGTGTATGTACTGAAAATTGACCCACCTACCACATTTAAGATTTTTCCAAAAATCGACTTATTAATGTCTTGTAGTTTATGTCCCCAGAGCTTAGGTCACGAAAATATCTCCTTCTAACATTTTTTGGCAAATAATATAGGCTATGTTACGCATCATTAACTTTACACCAATTATCTCAAAACTGGGTAATCCCATTGTTTATAAAGTCCAATTAGGTTTTTGTTCATATTTCTGGATATAATTTATCAATTTTAATGTGTGACCCCTTAATTTAAAGCTTACTTAATGTAGATTCATATAATACTTAAAAACAGGAATAAAAACTTTGACCAACTGGACTCATTTCGTGGTGACAGGCCCCATATACAGTTTTTCGATAACAATAATAATATGAAGTACGATAAGTATTTTTCTGACAATGAATCATAAATAAGCAAATACATATATATAAATTGTTATTTTCAAAAACGAAATGATAAACTGTCATAAATACTAATTTCCTCAAACATGATAAAACATTATAAAATTATTTGCGGAAGAAGGACTGTCATTGTAAGCAGATTGCTTGATATTACGACAGCCCCAGACAAAAGTCATGAAATAAATTAACACATTTATTAAGCAGAAACGGATAGGTAATTGAAAATACAAATTTCGATGATGGTGATGCAGATGAGGATGATGATGATGATGAAGATGATGATGATGATGATGATGATAATGATGATGATGATGATGACGATGGTGATAATGATTCAAATGAATGAAAGAAGAGGTGACTTGATAAAGAATGAAGAGTTGACACAGAAATTCTACCTTGAGTATTCTGATAATAACATCGTTTTAACTTTGGCCTTAAATGAGTAGAGGGAGCAACATGATTTAATAGATTCTGGGAGAGAGTTCCATAGGTCGGGACCGTGGTGTCTTATGGATCTATGGGCAATAAGTAATTTCGGGTTTACTAGATGAAAATTTGAGTCATTACGGGTAGGGTAAGAGTGAATAGCTTTATTCATAGTGAAAAAGTTTTGAAATGAAAGAGGGAGCATATTATTTAAATACTTAAACATGATCAGTAAACTTTGTAGCGAATTTATGTCGAATACTGTTAGGGTTTTCAGTTTGTAAAATATTGGACTTGTGTGAGACAAATATGGTGAACCAGTACATATACGAAGGGCTTTCTTTTGCAATAAATAAATAGAGTTGATTTTGGTTTTGGCGCTTGTGGCCCATACTAAATTGCAATATGTTATGTACGGTAATATCAATGAATTATAAAGCATAACAAGTGTATAACATGGGATTAATTTCTTCATTTTATATAATAAACCAACATTCCTAGAAATAGAAGTAGTGATATGACGTATATGTTCATTCCAGCCTCACAGTTACGCGGCCATTGCTCTGTCACTGAACCATGACTGTACGCATCGGGGGCTAGGGTAGGGGGCAGTTTCCATAAATAAAATAAAAACTCAGAAAATGTGTGCCCATGCCTTGAGCCATAATGCTGGCTGTCCAGAGGATTTTTTTATGTTGGGGACTGGGGTAAAATGCAATAAATGATTGAAAATTTGACCTAAATTGCTCGACTGCGAGTGAAAAGTGAGCAGGCGCCGCCGAATTTTAACTCCGCGCTTAAACTTCAGCGGCGACCGAGCGATGCCCTAAGAACAAGCGGTGTCCGGGCGGCCGCCGCTCGGTGACCGTGCAAAATTGGCTAAAAAATCTCGGAGGCGGCCGCTGAGCAGGCTTCTTTTGGGGGATTGTGACCATATCTTAAGGACCGGTATTCATAACGTGGAACTCCCCATACCTGTAGGACCGTAGCCTATAATCTAGGCGGAGTGCCGAGCTTTTTTCTTTGCTGCTAGACTAACCTTAAGCAGAACGTCTGATACGGCGAGACTACGAACCGTGAGCCGCGCACCGCCTATAATCACTGGTCTAGCTTTAGTCGTTGTTTTTGTTATTATCGACCATGAATCCGTGGCAGTTTTTCGTACGAATAGGCGGTGAGGCTTCGCGACTCACGGTTCGTAGTCTCGCCGTATCAGACGTTCTGCTTAGGGTTAGTCTAGCAGCAAAGAAAAAAGCTCGGCACTCCGCCTAGATTATAGGCTAGTAGGACCGCTATTCATGATAAGATAAGGGGGTCACTATTCATAAAGATATAAGGACCATTATTCATAAGGGGTCACTTCTCACAAGGACCGCTCTTCATTATACGAAATGAGGGTCTCTATTCATAATACACACAGAGAAAAATAGGTGTAAATTGACTCCCTATAGGGAGTAACTGCTTGTCGCTTAAGTGACACCCCTCAGGGAGTAAATTTACTCCCCAATGTAGGGAGTACATTTTTTTTAATAAGAAGGTGTAAATTTGCACCCCAAGGTTATGATTGTACTCCCTTTAAGGAGTGAAATTTCACCCTATGGTGCTTAATTAACACCTTTTGGTTCCGTGGGGTTGAATTTTATATTTTATACCCTTTATGATCGATTCTACACCCTGTGGGGAGTAAATCTACACCCTTCTTATGTACAGCATCAACCAATTGATCATCCCTCGAGCAATCAATCATCCATGCTTCGTAATCACCTAACAGTCACTGATTCTCACCCTTTTGTTTACGTTTCACTGCTCTAAAGAAATCAGACCAGTATATCGAGTTTTATGTCGAAAGGCTTTAATGCTTACCTAAACAACAGTTAGTGTGAACTCAACATAAGTGCAGACTGTAAGAACTAGCTGGACGTATCGGTTCAAATAAAATGGAATTACCTATATACACAATCCTGTCTTTAATACCGAATATCTTCCCTTTACTTACACGTATAAGAAGACAATTATGTACTAGTTAGTAAAACAACACTTCTGCTAATTTCAGTAAATTATTAAATATAACCTTCGGTACAACACCTTATTCTTGATCGGATAACTTTCACACAAATAATATGCCCAAATAAAACATGATAATTCCCCTAACATGACTAAAATATGTAAATTATGCTAATTTTCCTTCATTTGGCAATACCTATATCGACACGATGCGCCATTGCTGTAGCGCATGCGCATATGCACTGACCAATCAGAGCTCGTCTGACTAAAATAGGGTGTAAAATTACATCCCTCAAATATAGGGGGCGCCCTATTTCTCCAATTTCGTTTTACTCCCCAAGAACACCTTTTATTTCTCTGTGTGTAGGAGTAGAGGGTCACTATTCATAATACGGAATCAGGGTCGCTATTCATAATAGGAGTAGAGGGTCGCCATTCATAATACGTGTAGAGGTACGCTATTCATAATGCAAAATGGGGTTCGCTATTCATAATATGAGTAGAGGTCGCTATTCATAATACGGAATGAGGGTCGCTATTAATAATATAAAGTTAGGGTTGCTATTGAGGGTCGTTATTCATAAAATCAAATAGGTCTAAGCAATCAACGACAATCTCAAAACAAAGGGTAATATTGGACGGAGGACAAAGACTATGCTCTAGCTGTGGGGCGGGGCGACACATGGCCCTGAATATATATATATATATATTGTTTATGGAGGTATATTTTACCTTTTATCTTCGCTAATTATATAAAGACATTTCCCGCTCCTGTGTTGTCGAAACAAAATTGAACATAAACACGTAAAATCCCATCTGTCCTCCTTGTGGAAAATCTTGCCCCACCACCCAGCCCCAGACTGATCTTATCCAGGCTACGCCACTGAAACATTAAGTAGACCAAGCACGCCCACTATTATAGTTGTTCAAAGACTGAGTTTGCTATTTCAGAAAATAGTAATTGTTTATACGACAATATTTTTTTGTAGAAAGTAGCTTTTAGTAGGACTTATGAACCTACAAATTATATAGCGGGGTAGGACCGGACCGTGAGTTACTGCCCGGAGAGGGGTGAGGAGGGGGGGGGGGGGGGGGGGTTAAATGAACTTGTACCAAGGGGATACTGCGGGGAGGGTAGGCCGAATGGTCGGACTGAATAGCGACCCTCACTTCGTATTATGAAGGGCGACCCTCTCCTCGTCATATGAATAGCGACCCTCCTCTCGTATTATCAATAATGACCCTTATGAATAGCGACCCTCTTTCCGCATTTTGAATAGAGACCACCCATTTCGTATTATGAATAGCGACCCTCTCGTTGTTTTATGAAAAGCGACCCTCCTTTCGTTTATGAATAGCGACCCGCTTGTTGTGTTATGAATAGCGACCCTCATTTCATATTATGATTAGCGACCCTCTTCTCCTATTATGAATAGCGACCCTCATTTTGTATTATGAATAGCGACCCTCATTTCCTATTATGAATAATGACCCTTAAGAATAGCGACCCTCATTGCGCATTATGAAAAGCGACCATCATTTCGTATTATGAATTGCGACCGTCTTGTTGTATTATAAATAGCGACCCTAACTTCGTATTATAAATAGCGACTCTCTTCTTCTATTATGAATAGTGACCCTCTCTTTTGATTATGAAGAGGATTCCTTATGAATAATGACCCTTTTCTCAAATCATGAAAAGCGGTCCTTATGAATAGCGGTCCTTATGAATATCTGTCCTTATGAATAATGGTCCTTATGAATAGTGTCATTGACCCCGCAGGCCTATGTAGATTAGGCATTGTGAAAAAGTATTAGGTTTAAAATCGCCTAACATGAGGGCAATTATGTGTATAACCAACTTTGGGGCAACTCTATGCTCCACTCGTGTGATTTTCTTTGCTCAATTTGTAATCAAAGATGATCTTGATCTGATAATTTTGTACCCAAGTTCAGCAAATTTTTGGTCAAAGTTGGTCGGACACATTATTATTGTCATGTTGGGTATCTTAGTTACCCAATATGTTTTACTGTCAGCTGGTTTTGTGTTTGTTGTGTTCTTCTTTATCTTTTTATTATATTGGAGTATAACAACTGACCAGAGACCCAGGATGAAGGGGTCGGTTGATAACTAGAAGTATACCACATTATTGTTTGCATTAAAATAATATATACAATCGACCCTGGATGTTATATTTTTACAATGCCAAGACCAACCGAAATTAAATTCAATTAAATCTAATGTATTTATATCATTCATCGTTTCAGCTTCGTGGAAAAGTGGACAACCAAGCACCTCGAGTGGCGAAGACTGTCTTTACTATAGACCAGATTACAATGGCTTGTCAGTTTACACTTGTGGCACCGATTGGCCAATCATTGCTCTGTGCGAAGGTAACTACTTTAAATGGGCAAGTGAAAGGGATTTTGTCCCATACACTACATACTGAATCAACGATTGCAGTAAACCTGATGATCGTATTAAGCATATAATATAATTCTTCCAAAGCCTAGATCAGATAAAGTTTCAAGAATAATGGTGTTTTTATTTAAATCATGTTCTATATTCTATAATATATAGGTAATGTATAGGACGTCAAATGACCCCATACATTTCACCTTGCCCAAATTCGCTCAATCGTCATTATTTAAAAATACAGTGTTCAAATTTTGTTGGGTAATGATATGTTAAATGTCGACCACTTTTACTTAGATTTTCAATATACATCTCGTTATATTATGTCCAATGAGAACCGCATTGGCCAAACCCTTTATACAGATGTTTATGGGACAAATACAGACTTAAACCCTTCATTATTTACACAAACTCATATCTACTTCTTCTACTAACACACGTGGATGACGAGTGGCTAATGTAACTTAATATGCCCAAGGACATTTATGCCGGGGCAGGGATTCGAACCCCGTACTGTGTCCTTCATTGTGACCTATTCACTAGACAGTGAGACTGCAATATTTGATCAACAATTAAGAAGAACTAAATTCATCAAAGCATTATACAGTGTAGTAGTGTACAGGTTCAATGTGGTCATATATGGCTCATCTATTTCAGATTGTAAGGGTCACGTTGTACTGTCTTAAATTGAAACTTGCTATGATTACATAATTCATCATGACAAGATGCCACTGTTTTTCTCGATATTAGATATCAACCCATTCACAGTTATATCTTTATTACACTGATGGGTTGGCCAGTAAATGCTGAGAGATTTAGAGATTCGACTATTCTGTTAAAGTTGGGTCTTTGATCAAATGTTTTGTCCTTTATCAGTATGATATCATATACATTTATACTTTTGATAATCGCCATTGATATGTTTTTGTGTTAAAATGAACGACACAATTTCATTTGCTACTATCAAGGAGTATTTAGTAATGGATATACTCTTAAGATATATTACAAAACCTGGAATTTATGAGGCATTTGTTTTTACTCGTTCTTTTTTGTTACTGCAACAGTTGACCCGATACCAGATACAACACCTACTCCGTTACCAGATACAACACCAACACCTACTCCGCCTCCACAGCACGCCAAAGATCGAAACAGATCAGGATTCTACTCAATGGCAAAAGACAACAATGGAAGCCCTATGGTTGACTACTGTCTTTCAGATCACGTGATGAAGACAGTATATATGAAGGATAGACTGCATTGCGCCGCGGAATGCGAAAAGGAACCCGGATGCATGTCATTCAATTACAGAGATGGTAAATGCGAGCTGAACGCTGAAACAAAAGATGGGGCTGGTTCTAGTTCATTCTCCCAGCGGGATGGATGCTTATATTACGAGCCTCTCTGAATTTTAGGCAAATCCAAACTGAAAATACTATGAAAGGAAAATAATAACCTAAATAAAATCCTCGATTTTCTCTTTGAATGATATCTTTATCAATATTTTAGTTCATTGAATTATATGAAAAGGAGAGGCAAAGGTTTTATTGTTATAGTTTGCCAGGGTGCGGTATATAAATACCTGTAATGGGGTCTAATTTATGAACGTAATATATCAACAAAGAGAACGTGAAAGATGAGCAGATGAGCATATAATTATACTACCATCATAGGTAATGATAAAAGAAAAAGATTTCCTAAAGTCATAGTTTAACGCTACAATTTAAGAAATTTTGAAAAAGTAACATAACTGGTTGTTAGTTCTATTTTCACTGACTTTTTCTCAGTTCGTATGAAAAAATTATTATGTAAGGTTTGCAGTTATAAAGTAATTATTTAGTTACTAAAATGTACACTCTAAACAAACTGCGTAATTATCAACAATTCAATAAAATTCGCTTTCATTTGTAATTGATTATAGCGGAATATATTCCACCTGGACTAGTCTTAGGTTTTTTTTAATTCCAACGAACGTATTTTGAATAAATTATGTTTCTTTTATGTCGACGAAGCATTGGCATTTGTTACAGACCCATTTAAAGGAGCATGGGCACGTGTTTGCCAGGAGGTCAATGTTAAATATCAATTTCAATGCTTTTGAATTTTGCGAGCGAGTGAAGAGAGTAACCAACACATTTCAGAATCAATTTTGTGATGATATCCACCGTTAGTTTTTACCGGTTTGTAACATTTTGATGGAATTTGGTCATTACAATTTATCTTTATAAAATCATATAGAAGATAAGATTAGGGGTTAGGGATATAACGTAAATATTTTAACTTCTGTTGTCGTTCTGTATATATATATTTAAACGCATACACATCGATCGATATCATTATTACTATTAATTTTTTCAATTACTGAACATTTAAAAAGCACGATCGCATAGACTTTCAAGAAATCAACTCTAGGGACATTTCCGAATACCCTGTGGTATTGCTTGTAGAAATCATGTTCGGATTATGTCATACGTACGTCCTTGTATGTTCACACTTTTCAATAGGTGAGGCATTCGGATGATTATGTTGAAAGTCTTTCAGATTTCAGATTTCAAATTTATTCAGTTTCCAACAAAACATTACAAATCAATCATAAGCATTTAAAACAAATTTAAGAAATACATGTTGGAAACAGAGGGGTCCACTAAAAAGCAATGCTTGTACAAGTGTGAACACCTCAAATGAAACTTAGGAATAATGAGTAATTAAATTAAATAATTTGTAACTACAAAAAAACCAACTACAAAATAGGGGGGAAAAAGGGGAATCCAACAGAGACGAGAAAGGGACAAGACAATACTATACACGACAAAGATAAAAGAACACGGTTATAATACAAAGAGTAGACAATGACAGAAAGAAGTGAGAGATCGAGGGTACAGAAAATAATACTAAAAAGATGAGCTGCATGTGGGGTTGCGATTGTATTAATCATTACTTCAAATCATCAATTTCATGTATACATGATTTCCAATGTTATAACCAAGACGTCACTATATATCTTTTTGTGTGTGTGCAATCCTTGTATTTGCTCCATCTACCAATCACGTACTTCTTAAAGATATTATGGAAATTTGCCTCTGATTCTAAACAAAATCCTGGGTTAAGCTTATGCTGCAACCATATTTATAAACCTTTAGGTCAGAAATGAATCTCTTGACTTTTACAAGCTTTTTTATAACACTACAGTCTGTTGGGGGAAAATGAGTATGGTAAAACCGGTCACTCAAAAATGTTTAATTTTTTGAAGCACTTCATGATCATTTTGAAGCGCATTTTTTTTAGGGCTTCAATATTACACCGTATCTACACGTAGGGCCATGCATCTCAGATTTGTAAAACTTGAAACATTGTTAAACAATGCCTTTAATTCTTAAAACTTTATGAGTCGTAGACCTACTCATTTTTAAGATGGTGGTCTGTCTTATCTAAATGCATTTGTACATATCATCGGGCCACTAATAAAACAAACAAAAAACATTGTTTTATCATTCATCTGGTAAGAAGTAGTTGGGATCTTTTGGTTCTTACTTAGATTTCTTGGAAACTGTGACTGAAATGACGCATACTTTTACGAATAGACACGTTTAATTGTTTGAAAATTGCGTAGGAAAAAAAGCATTTCATCAAATAAATTTTTATTTCTGTGCGAGATTAACGAGTTTAAAACTTCTCACATATTCCTTTTCTGACTTGTATTGTAATTTTGATGTTTGTATCATTTCATCGCAATCATATAAATGTGATTTATTGCCTTAATGGAAAGAATTGCTTAGCCAAAGGATTTATTTTTCTCAGTTGTCATAACTGCGTACAGCCTTGCTTTCACCACTTTCGTCTAGTGTGAATGTGATTAAGCTTGTGATTAATTGGGCTTCGAGGAAAAAATAATTTAGGCTAGGCAAGGGGCTTAAGACCAATTCAATGAAAATATTGCCAGTTATAAGTGATATGACAATATTGGGGATATTAATTCTTCCTTTGGACTATATGCTTGAAGGACACTTTCATTTATCAACCAGAATAGTCAATCAAAATATGAAAAGCATGACAATTGTTGTAAAGAAGAGGAAACAAACCTGCTGGAATCAGCATGTCTAAAAAGATAATAAAAAAAAAATACAAATATAAAATAACTAATTTAAAAAAAAAGGCTAAAACGTTTCCTTTGGGGATTTTTTTTTCTCGACGGAACCTGGAATTTTTTTTTATATTGATGTATATTGGCGTACCCTCTCTTCTTCACCTTGGCGCATTTCATGGGGACAGGATGCGTATATTTTGTATATATGAAAGATCAATATTTATTGTGTTTTTGCTGTATTGGCCGTTTGAAGAAAATAGAACAACAAAATAAACCGCTTGAAACTGAACAATTGTGACATTTTTATTTATTTAATGTCTTTGAGCTGCTATTCATATCTTTTTAATGTAGTCTTGTATATGTACATCTCTACATCGGGCGGTTTAAAATTCAATCAGCCTTTAAATACTCGAATTTGGTCATTGACGATATACTCCTTCAGTTTTCCTTGTTGAATCATACCTGTGCTCATTCAACCTGCACCTACATTCATATACAGTATACACTGTCAGTTCTGATTGAAACTATGGGCAGAAGGTGACTCCAATAGTATTATTTGCTGAGGGGCGCAAATGGTACTATTGTAGTCACTAAGGCTCATATAGTTTTAACAAATACCCCGAAAAGAAGACAGGGTACATTTGTTTTATATCCTGCATCAAAAATGTATTTTTCAAATTTCTTCTTAAGTTTATTTTTCAAAAATATAAAACAAATTAACAATTTAAAATGTTGTAGTTTTTATTAAATAAATTGTTTGCCGTAAATAGTACTTTTTTATATTTATATTTATATTTTTTTGATCAAGTGAAGAGCTTTTAACCAATCAAGAACCGATACATTGTTTATGCAGGATGTTATAGTGATTAGTCTCGCTTATCTAAGGAAATATATTTTATTCACACTGGAGGATAATTGTTTATTGTTGATGCGTACACTCACATATAAAGAGAAAGAAAGAGAGAGAGAGAGAGAGCGAGCGAGAGAGAGAGAGAGAGAGAGAGAGAGCTGGACAAGAAAAAAAGTCTGAGACTTAGTGAGAGGCAAAAATGTTCGGGCTAAACAAAGGTAAATGTTGTGAAGAAAAGAGAGATAAAGAGAGAAAAAAACACAGAGTAAAAGGAACAATACACAGTGGCCCGAATTCACAA
The DNA here is from genome assembly GCA_035222895.1 of Strongylocentrotus droebachiensis. Taxonomy (NCBI): domain Eukaryota; kingdom Metazoa; phylum Echinodermata; class Echinoidea; order Camarodonta; family Strongylocentrotidae; genus Strongylocentrotus; species Strongylocentrotus droebachiensis. The sequence continues at coordinate 164,792 of JAVYIG010003846.1, forward strand.
AGCAAGGTTTGAGCTCAGACCAAGGTTTGAGCTCAAACCTCCTTTTGTTTCGCCAAACCTCCTTTTGTTCTTTACAAACCAGGTTTGTAAAAAACGCGTAAAACGCGTCATATGACGTACGAAAACCAAGGTTTGTCGACAAACCTCCTTTGTGAATTCGGGCCAGTATGTTTACAATAACTGAAATATGAAAGGAAGAGTAAGGGAAGATGATGGTATCAGGTATTTAGTTATTACAACCATGCCTCCTGCTCGATTATCATATAAAATAGTGAGAAAAGTTTAAAATATATAAAATATATATAAAGGTGGAATATTTTTGTTTACCCCAACTACTTTGCCACTGAATCATGACAGTACGCAACGGGGGGCTAGGGTAGAAGGCAACCCCCACAAGTAAAAACAAACAAAGAATATGCAATAAATTATCAATAATTCATTGCATTTCCCCCCGGTCCCGAACAGGAAAAATTCCTCTGTACGGCCATGCATTATGGTTCAAGGCATGGCCACAAAGAGGAATTTTTGGCTTTTTGTTTTGTTGGTCCGCGGCTGAATCATGAATTTGATACGCGGTCATAAATCACGGCGCGTGGGCCAATGTTGCAAATAATGGGCAGAATCGAGCAGCCAAATCTGGTATCAACTTAAAGCTTAGACATCAGAGAAAATTTTGGTAATAAAATTTAAGCGGAAATCCCTGGAAATCCAAACATTTCCTCTGGATTTATAAAAAATAAATCCCCCAAAATTATTTTTGGCGCACTTTGGTTCCTCCCTGGCCCCATGTGCGGCGGTTCCCGGCCGCAAAATTTAAGTATGTGTGCCAACGACCTAAACAAGGGATCGAGTGCAGTTAGCAAAGAGCTGAGAATATTCAAAATGTAGGCCTTCCAGTACTAAATTGAGCACAGATAATGTAAACAAGATATTGTTGAGCTCTGCATATTAAAGAAAATGCGAAACATTTATAAATTTAAAAAGATTAACATTAACGGAACGCGTGCATTGATGGCATTAGCTCATTTGCCAATTCAAAGTTGAATTGAAACAATTTTATTTTATTTTTTAATTGTTGAGCATTTCATTTCGCTATTTCAATAAGCTGGCGATTGTTATGAGAGTTAATTATCTTTGTCAGAGAATATTAATTCATTTATAGATTTTCCTGAGATGAATAGAGGCATTATTCTACTTTTCCTTACTTATAAAAAGGTTCCCCATTTTGTCATCACTTTCTTATAGGCTCCCGTAATCAACCTGTCGAAAATAGTTTTACATTTCTTACACTTTCATTATACCCTTTTTTATCAAAGCATTCATCATCGTACGATTGTTGCGAATACATTATATTTTACTTTTTTTACCCAAAATATTGATTTAACTATGTTATCTTTCAGGACATTTTGCCACACCCAATGGACCCCTCTCTTAATCCCTTCTGTTTGATTAATAACCCCGTTTATCTGCTAAGCGCCTCATGTATTGAATACATTATTGTTGCTAAGTAACGCCATACTGACGAATCCCTTTGAAGATTACGTCATAATAAAGACCATTCGACTGGTGGAGGTGGTGATATTGAGTGTAGACCAATAATTGATTATGTCTCTTCTTTTTTTCTTCTCTCTCTCTCTCTTCACACGTTCTCTCCCCCCTCTCTCTCTCTCTCTCTCTTCAACACTCTTCCCCTCTAACGCTCTCGCTTACCATCTCTCACCTATGTATTGTGTATCATAATTATCATAATTATTATAGAAATCCAAAATGTAATTCCAACATTAGAGGGAGACATATACCTTACAGAAGAAGTACTAGTAGAGCGCACTGGAAACAAAATCTTTACTATTCAATTTAGTATGACAGGAAATCTGCCTTTATTTATTACAAAATATTTTTGGACAAAATCCCTTCTGTGACTCGTGCAACACATAATTACATATTATTGAACAAACATTAAAGATATACGAGTGTTATCACGGAAGAAGTAAATACTAAGCACCGAGTGTGAACGATTCCTACAATTATTTCATTGTCATTTGCCATAGGCAAAGCTTGGCTACAGCCATCTTATACATGTTTCAAGCTTCAAGTTTCAAGTTTAAAAGTCTAATCATTTTCTGCATAATCATGTCTTTTTCTTTTGTTTATTAAGGAGAAATTTTTACATATAGACATAACAAAAGTATACACAAAATAAACATTAGAAGTGATTCAAAATAATTTACATTGTGTACTTTGTATAACGTTTACAATCACTAATCTACAAGGTTCCACAACAAAATGTTTGAGAGAGATATAAAGTAAGATATTCTTAGCATAATGTACAGTTACTCAGCACAACAATGGGCATCGCTATTTCCTTGATAACGTGAAGTACTCAGCTATGCCAAGTCGTTTATCAAGTAAATGTATTCACATTTATGGATGCTTCCATCCCACATGTGTGTGGTGATGGAATATTTCATTCACTTTCTGCTATTACCTTTTGTATTACAATAATTATCTAAACGCAAATTTCAAAAATAAGTTGTTGCCCTTCTGAGCCGGGGAAGGTTTTTTGCGAAATGTATTAATATTGCTTTAATAGTAGTATACATGTACCAAAAATAGGTTTAAAGAGCGGGGAAAACATTAATAATATAAAATAGGAGTCAACGAAGAGAAATAATAGATACGAGCAGTACTGGAAAGCCATATATTTGGTAGATGGTATAATTTCACGAGTCAGTATACATTCTTGGTTGATGTAGGTATCTGGCAAGGAAGTGGGCGTGCATATCGGCTTCTGCCATCGGTCTAGCGCACACTAAGAAGTGTTATATGCCACTTATTATACCGTTGACACGCGTTCATATACCACTTCATAATTTGTCCCACTGTAGTTTGAGATGTCTGCAAACTTTTCACTGGTATCCTCCTGTTCAACGCCCTTCTTCTTTTTATCCAAGCGCTCTACTCTATGTAACTTTTGTACGACGTAACGTTTGGGAGCAAATGTCCTTTGGTAGAGGGGTGCTGCGATGAGAAGCAAGCAAACGACAATGTATAATCCAATAAAAGTCCAGATGGCACTTCTGTATGATCCAGTACGATCAATAGACTGGCCTAGTGAGAAAGAATGTTACAGAAAATATAAATGTCATCATCATCACTGTTATGTATCTTTACTGTACAATTCTTCTTCTTAGAATGATTATGATTACGATTATTATAATTATTATAATTATTGTTATTATTATTATTATGATTACAATTATTACAATTATTATTGGTGCGGAGCCCCACAGAATACCCCCCCCCCCCCCCCATTTTGGGGCTATCTTTGACTGTAAGAATGACACGAGTATTTCTAGCCCCACAGTCCCTCCTGTTAGTTTTTTAAGGACTCCTTTCTGCAAGAGTGCCCTCATCCAACCACTTAATACCATGCAGGAGTGACCCCTCACTTTCCTAGCTTCAATATTCACATGTCTAATGTAGTACTGTGTAAAAATGAAATATTGATGGTTTATGTCTATATATATATATTGGATTATATGATATTTTGACTATGGGTGGAAATATAAGTAATAGGAAGAGACAATATAATTGATGGCAACATAATTATCATTTGTAGTAATGATAGGAAACTATTGTGGAGTTTGTGAAATTGATTTTAATGTTGTTTGTTTCAGACAACATTTAAGTAAGTTTTGGGGCGACAATACTTCATTGATGTCAGTATATTTGTATTTTGCTTACATGCATATGCTTGTAATCAGTATATTCTTAGCCAAGGACATGTGTCATTAAATATGTATTACGCAATAGCACATTGTTACCTATTCTAGTTTTAATCAGTTCCAGTTTTAATAGCGAAATGAGTTGTTCAAGTCTATATTAAAGATAAAGGTGAGTTCTGGTAATGAGATTGCATTGTGAAAGAAAAGGTGTGGAATGGATCAGAAACAGTTGATCATGTAGCATGTAAGTATTGGTGTGCACTGCAAGGTTCTGGAGTCATCAAAATCATAATAAATTTGGCCGAGTCTTGGTAAAGTAACAAGCACTGTACACAGAAAGCTATATATGGGACAACACACATGGTGTCGGGGCTAGTAGTAGTACTACCTTGATTTCCTTGTCTTTCTTTGCTCATTACTCAGCCAGTATATATTTTCTTCAAAAATTGTTTGGCACATGTCATTTATTTGTAATCCTGAACATTCAGTGTAAGTTTCGTTTGAATCTGTTAGAATTAATTTTCTTTTTTTTAACCAGAACTGGAGTTTATCTTTAACTTTAACTTCCTGTATCATGGTATGAGGGAGTGTGGACGCACCATTGTGGACGCACCATGTGTACAATATTGGTGTGATGTCAGGATGTGGCAGTGAGAGCAGTATGAACACAACTTCTTATTAAGGTGAATAATCCCCACTCCCCAAAGCAACAACTTTCCACTGACCACATGTGCAAGAAAGGGTGCATGGCACGCACAAGTGCTATATGTCGAGTAGGAGTTAGAAATTAGCCATTACCATTCTTTAATCTGTCTTCCTTTTCAAGAACTGCGCCCCTCCCGAGTGGAGATACAAAATAAGAATAATAAAGAAATATACCATGCACTGAGAGGCTCTAGTTGAAATTATGGATCGAGGTGGCAGGAATAGCACTATTTTCTAAGGGGCGTAGCCCCGAAGAAAATAGTGCCATTTCTGTCGCCGAGGAATCCATAATTTTAACTAGTGGCTTGAAATAGTGCATGATATACAAATTTTGTTTTATATTTTTCAAACCAACCTTCATATAAATAATAATAATACTAATAATTATGTTAACTGTCACTGAAGTAGTGTAGAGTGCAGTGAGAGCATCGCAGGCGCCAGTACCGCGACCGCGACCGATAGCACATTGATCTTGATCGATCGCATATATATGACGTCATCCATGGTATAGTTTGCACTATACCATGGATGACGTCACGGTTACATCATAACAATGTTATGTTTGGTCACAAGATGCTATGTTGACCAATCGCTGAACAGGATTTCATTGATCAAAAATATCATAGTTATTATTATCATCATTATTATTATTATAATTAATTTTAGTACTAATACTACTACTACTACTACTATTACTACTCCTGCTGCAGCTGCAATACCTATTGATATTGCCATGATTACTTAACACAGTACATTTTAATTCCCAGAAGCAATTTTCTACAACTAGCATAATCACGTTTTTAGATTTTTGACCACAATTAATATCACGCTTGACAACAGTTGGTGTCAAGCGCTTCTACTTTTGAATCAATTTGTACCTACGAGGTGATATTCCGTCACTCGGATTTACAGTTATCTCTCACTATGGGCCGAAGCAAACGCAAGGAATTTGCTGGACTTTCGTTAAGTCTGGTTACTATTTATTTTAATAATTCATTTCACGGTTCTGCATTTCACGATTATGGATCAATTTCTAAGACAAACCAATGTCCTAATCCCAACCCTAGCACTAAACCTAAACTAGATTTTATCTTTTACCGAAACTCCAATCACAACCTTAATCATGCGGCGCATATTGTACTTAACACCCCGACATTGAGTGATAGACATTTGCTTAACATCGGGGAGTTATTCTGAAGTCCAAGTTTTCTACGATCAGGGTTGAAATAAACTGAATTGGTCAAGTACGGGCGTACACATGTCGACGGAGGATTTATGGGATCACTCATTCAACCTACCGACTAATGAGCCACACATTGGACCGACGCCACTGCAGAAAAGAATTACAGGCCAGTTCTGTTGAGAGCGTTCAGGACCAAAGAAAGTACTAGGAATAGAATAAGTCACCACTGCAGTTGTACTTATCATTACTCCACCGATAACTATTAAAAGAAAAGAGAGTTATCATCGATTATGTTAGAAGAAAGTGCATGACAGATGGACACAAAAGCTATTTTACTTTTCTCTTTCGTTCAAAATATTGTTATGACATAGTAAATGATTTGCTATTTGGACAGATGGAAACTTGGAAACTCGATCTACGTTCGTATATATATATAATTATATTGTATTATTATTTAGAATCCGTTCTAAAAGCTATAATTCAATAGTTGTTCTTTTTGAGGTTTGGAACCACTAGCTATATATATACATCATTAACGAACGCGCCAATATTCTAATGCCATTTTGGAATCGGCACATTCTTAAAGGTGAAATTCAAAGAAAATCACAAATATGTCAACTAATGCATCACTAGAAACTGATAAGCTAACACATGGCCATCGTACAAGCTTTAGGTCAACTACATATCGGGTGATTTATAAAAATACAAATACAACCACCTCCATAGCAGCTGGGATATACGAGAGATTCGCCGGAAAAATAACGATGTTTTAATGACGTCACTATATGGACCAATACTGCCCAAGCAGACGACATCCCATAAAGAATGACCATAATTGCAAAGCTATTATTTGTCAAATTAAAATGAATTTAGTGTATATAAATTTAATGGCATGTCAAACCATTCAAAAGGGGATATGACCCGATTCTGATAACTAAAATCGTTTGCTTGTAAATACACAGGATAGGGGTTAATTATCAATAAAAAAAACCAGACTTTTAATTGAAAAAAACCCGGAATGATAGTAAGGACGGCATTTGTTCCCTCTTGAAACGCCAAACATACCGCGGTGGGTGCAGCTGAATATACAACGGCGTCTTATTTTGTTTACAAGCGACAGATTCCTTTATTTTTTTATCGCTGCATTTGTCATCAAAATAAAACCATATGCGGGGTTTAGAGTGAGGCAATAGATTATACATTTAGCCTGACGGAAGTAAAGTAAGAGAAAGAACTCAAGAGAAGATGAAAACACAGGCACTGAAAATGTGTGAGATGTCATGGGATATCGTCTGCTTGTGCAAATCATGTCCATACTGTGATCTCACACATCTAAGCAGCGTTCGGAGAGCTCTTTAGGTGCTATGCCGGGGCTGTATTTAAGCGTTTTGTAATTTATAATAATCATTACTTCGAACGTTTCCAAGCATTGAATTTTGATTACCTTGTCGAATCAAAGTTTCAACTTTGAATTGAATTTGAATTGAATTTATTTATTCACCATCATTGAAAACATTGAAACAAAAGATAAAAATGTACTATGATAATGTCAATATAACATAAATGCATGACATGAATTATAAAAAATACATGTTCTACAGCGATATACATGTACATTATGACAAAGATAAAGTAAACTTTGCTTCAAGAGTAAAACAATAAATGACTATTTACAATGAGTTTGTGATCGATGGTAAAATAGAGTCAAAAATAGCACATGTGCTAGTCGAGTCTGACTCTCGTTATCTAAAGCCTAAAATAAAGTTAATTTTAAAATACATGATGGGTTTCCAAATCTTATAAATAAGATTGGTGTATAATATTAAAATGAGACTGGTCACTATATACAACTATATAGTTACGAGGTTATGATTCGTGGTTTTCACTTAAGAGTAATTTTGTAAGTTTTTTACGAAAAGAGGTTCTTGATCTCTCAATTCTTAGATCAGTAGGAAGCATATTCCAAAAATTACTTCCAACAAACGAAACAGAAAACTTTCCTTGGTCTGTTTTGAATAAAGGGAGACGTAATCGTCGACCCGTTTTTTGTCTTGTGGAATATTCATGTTGTATCATACTGCAATAATGTTTTAAGGATTGAGGTAATCGTTCATTTATCAAATCAAACACAAAAGTACAAATAGATAATTTATGCAATTTAAAAACATTCAACAATTTGAGGTCATGAAACGTGCATTAGTATGAGAACGATGTGGCTTGAAAGTTATAGCACGTACAGCCATCTTTTGAGTATAAAATATACAATTCAAGTGTGATTTATAAGTACTACCCCAAACCTCGATGCCATATGTAATATGTGGCTGTATAAGAGCTTTATACAACAGTATCAATATATGTTTAGGGACAAAGTGCCGTAATTTAAAGAGGATACCGACCTTTCTCCGTATACAGTCATTAACAGATTTTATATGTGAATTCCATGTAAAATGTCTGTCAATGGTAATGCCAACAAATGTCGCTTCCTCCACTTCTCTTAATTCTGCCCCAGATATTTTTAATCTCCGTTTAAGCACAGCCTTTCTTCTACGACTACTGAAGAACATGAAATTGGTTTTTGACGCATTGATAGTAAGCTTATTTGCAGTGCACCAATTCTGTATTGATTTTAAATTTTCATTTACTTCACACTCATCTATTTGATCTACACCTTTGGGAAAAGTATGAAAAATATTAGAATCATCTGCAAATAGTCTGAAATTGAAATAATTTGTCACAGTTGGCAAGTCATTTATATAGATTAAAAACAGAGTTGGTCCTAAGACAGAACCTTGTGGTACACCGCATTTGATATATCTACTTTCTGATGATGACTCTTTGTATTTCACAAACTGCATTCTGTCACTAAGATAGCTTTCGAGCCATTTCAGTGCATGTCCTCTGATACCATAATGTGATAGCTTTTTAATTAATATGTTATGGTTTATTGTGTCAAAAGCCTTTTAAAAGTCAAGAAACACACCAAGCGTAACACATCCTTCGTCTATACTTTTCAATACCGTATTCATAAGATTAATTAATGATAATTTAGTACTATACTTTTTCTTAAATCCGTACTGATGGTGATATAAAATTTCATGCGTTTCTAGAAAACTGGTCAATCGAGCATTAACTATTTTTTCTAATACTTTACCCAAAATTGGTAAGACAGAAATGGGTCTATAATTCCCTGTTTCATGTTTATTACCTTTCTTAAACAGTGGACTGACTTTAGCAATTTTCATTTGATCAGGGAAATTTCCTGTTTCCAATGAAAGATTGAAGATATGTCTTAATGGTTCAGCCAAAATAGATGCACCATCCTTAATCAGGCGTACTGGAATGTTATCGTAACCACAAGCTTTCTTCTCGTCTAGAGCCAACATGTGGTCATGAACTTCCTTCATAGTGACCGGTTTCCAAAAAAGGGATTGCTCAACACTATTATTCAAATAATCTTCAAATAATGTGGGTACATTTGGTATTGCTGATGCTAGATTTGGACCGATGTTTACAAAGAAATCATTAAATTCATTGGCAATTTCAGATTCAGTTGTTAAAACTCTATCATTTCTATTAATACGCCTTATAAGTTTTTCTACCTTTGTACCTTTGTTCCCTTTATTTCTCCCAGATAGTAATTAATTTATGATGTTCCACGTTTTACTAGTGTTATTGCTGTTCTCAGCTAGCAAACAACTGTAATAATTTCTCTTGGCATTGCGAAGAACAGTCGTTAATATATTTCTGTATTTCCGAAATTTTTGTACATCACTTACATCAAAATTAGATTTCCTTACTTTTAAAAACAATTTATATTTTTTTCGAACAGACTTCATTATTGATTTGGTTATCCAAGGTTTCTCATAAGCGCGTCCTTTGCAGCTTCTTTTCTCTTTGATTGGTGCATGTTTATTACAAACATTATTAAACAAATTAAGAAAAATGGAATATGCCATGTTAACATCTTCACAGCTATTGATATGTTGCCAGTCTTGCCCAGCAAGATCATCTTTAAAGTTTTGTACATCATAGTTTTTATAACATCTGTAAGTTACAGTTTGTGGATAATGCAGCTGCTTCAAATTACATGGATTTTCTAAAATCATGAACACAGGGTAGTGATCAGAAATATCACATTCTATAACACCCGAGTGATTATCATACTTGTTCATATTAGTGTATGGTCTAATAAGGTTACAGACTCTCTGGTTACTCTTGTTGGATATTTTATTTTCTGCTCCATTCCTACGCATTTCATCGCTGTTGAAAACCCTTCTGTTGTTCCGTCTGAACTTAATGAATTTATATTAAAATCTCCTATTATAATGGTATTGCGTCTGTCGACTTTAATGTCTTCTAAAACTGTGAGAAGACTTTCTTGAAACTCTTTAACATCTGTATTTGGTTTCCTATATAAAACACCTACCATCACCTTCTGAAATTCTCCGTTGTTTATTTCAAACCAGATTGATTCTGTATGCTTCACTGTATAATCTTTCACGACATATTTCAAATTAGAACGAATATAAGCTCCTACCCCTCCTCCTCTTTCTCTACCATCCCGGCACTTTACCTCCAATAAATAACCTTCCATTTCCAAGGTTGATTTTTCTAAAACTCTCCATACTTCTGATAATGCAATTACATCGAATCTGAACTTAACGCAATCTTCATACAACAACTTTAAGGAATCAACATTTTTGTTTAGCGAACGTACATTTACATGGGAGATACTAATTGATTTTTTACCGTCAAGTGGCGATGTACTATCAAATGAATTTGGACATAACTTGTAAGAATGTGATACAGTGTTATCAAACATATTATTAGAATATTTTTATCATGAAAAAAAAAGGACATTATGAGGAGACATTACTCCAACAAGCGGAGTCTGAAGTTTTTGTATTCGACATTATCTAAACCCACTGCGAACAAGTCGTCAGGGGTTGAAATTATCTTAAAGGTATCATCGTTCATTTTGCAGACGATGTTCCCTGCCTTCGTTGAAACAGATTTCACCTCTGTAGATTTCTTTGCAATAATGAAACTTTGCAATAATGAAAATAAAGTTAGTTTTTAAAATCAATGAATATCTACTTTAAGATTTCATTCTCACATGGCGCGTAAATTAAGACCCCTGCAATCACTGTCTAACGGCGCACTACGTCATTAAAAGACGCCTCGTGTGCAACGCGTGTTTAGACTAAAATAACATTGTTTCTTTGAATGTAAACCATGTATACCAAATCAATCCTCTGATGAGGCAAAGAGAGGAAAAAAGGGACTAAAATAACCTATGAAAGACTTGTACAAATAAGAATTCCTCACCAGCCGCTAGGCAGAACATAGGTGCGAGGTTTCTGATGACAAGAAAACAGCACATTACCACGCAGCTCACCACAGAGGCGATAAGCATGACGTAATAGACCGGAAATTGGAGCCATTCACTGACGAACGAGAGAGTGATTTTACCGACGGCGGTTGACGCTCCAATGACGGATAAGATACGTGCCCCATCCGTCTCCGTGAAGCCTACAGATACCATGTAGCTCACCTTAAAGAAGAAAAAAATGATACTGCTGTCTGATATGGATATTTATTTCTGAAAGAACGTTTTTTTCTTTGGGAAGATTTCATGTAAGGACATTTTGTTGGGCAAAACTCTTCCAAAAAGTTCAAAGAACAGCCTGATAATGGATATCTCTCGACCACTACTACGATATGTCAAGATCTTATCTTTTTTTCCACCAAGAAGTATAATATTCTTATGAAAAACAATCCGTCTCCTATTTTATTGCGCTAGACATGCTAGCATGTATTTGTGTATGTCTCACCATGTTAACGTAATAGAAGCAATCTGCAAGCCCATTAATGATAGCAGCTACACTGATGAACGATAGCTCGGGATAAGTCCTAGCTTGACGCAGCCGTTGCATCAAGGAGGTATCCTCTTCATACAACGAGTGCTGACTACTACTTGAAATAACAGGCCTATTTTCAGGTTTTTCTCCATCCACGCTAACTTTCTCAGAACAATACTTTTCTACTACTCCATGCTTTTCATCAGTACAATTGCCTGCCTTATTATGCGTGGATGAATCCTGATTTGGACAATCATCGTGTGTTTCTACCGAGGTCTGAATATCCTTCATTCTAAGTCCATCTCATTCAGTCTGTTGGCCCTTTACAGAGGGCGCCATATCAGGTGAGGATGGTACGAAGCTTGCAACGCAAGGGATGCCCAATATGAAGTACAATGAGCCAATAATCCGAAGGGTGGTTCTTCATCCGAATCGATCGATGAGTAATCTTAGAAATGGTGCAAAGGACAGCATACCTGGGAATATGATAACAATTAATGCATATTTTCTTTTACTTGTTATTCTGTTTTGACTCCTGCCAACGAGAAAAATTATAATCCAAAGTCTAATGCAAAGTTAAAGACAAACGTCCCCTGAAATCGATGGCTCTTCAAATATTTAAAATATGACAAGTTCATCCGTGCATCTATAAGCAAGAGCTCGGTTGTGTGCCATACTTTCATGCCACATGTTTGTGTCGTCTCATATATAATTATGTGTAAAGTGGCTTATAGCAACACTGGGTCATTTAACAAAAAAACAACTATGTGACGATTCCAAAACCTCATAGAATACAACAATACTTATGTGCTACATGACCAGCAACCTTTACCAATCGCTTCTACACAGTTTCTTTCACAATGCAATCACATGACCAGAACTCAACTTTATCTTTAAGTTCGTGCAACTTATTTGACTACTGAACTTTGACCTAAAGGTTATTCTGCATTTAATATTTTAGTATCGATAAGCCTAATCAATAATCCTTGTGCCCAACTTTCATTGAATTCAATTCTCTTTAAACAATTAAATTGGCTTGATTTGATTTTTCTAACTACTTGCCACCCTTACAATACGCCACTTCGTAGATACAATCTGCGCACGGGGAGATCGATATTAATATGTTGTTCCGAAAAGTAAATCCACCGAGACGATTACTGGATAGGTGCCCCCATGAAGGTTATGTAATCATTTTTCATTCATGCACCAACGGAACATTATATGAAACACAGCTGGAAGTATTATTCTCAAGAGGGCAGGCAAAAAGGTATTTATGAAGCACATCCATAACTTTGGTAGTAGTTATTCTAAAATACATAGAGTAGGACTTCTCAATGTTTCAAACATTAGTAGATATTACGGGTCATTTTAATCATGAGCTATTCAATTCCTCCCTTTCCGACGATTCAAAACGGGTCGCCAGCATTTTTTCGATTAGAAATTGCTTTCTTCTTAAGAAATCCTAATTCCCCTGGGCTATATAGGTTATTAATATAATAAAGGTGTTTATACGTACCAATGCTAGTGCCACTGAGAGTGACTGCCAAGGCTCTTACACAGTTCTTTGATGGAAAGTAATGTACGACAAGACCCATGGCGACAATGGGAAATACCTCCAGACCCACATCCAAACATCAAGCTGTATGTGACGTAGACCAGAAGCATGTTGGGTACGAAAGACGTCGCCACTACCCCTGCTGATGCGATGACGAGAGACGTGACGGCAACGGGACGGTAGCCAAAACGGTCGATGATAACGTTCATTGGCGGGGCGAGGAGAACAGTGAGCCCTATGGGAATTGACCCTGCCCAACCTTGATTGAAATTGGAAGAAAAGGGAAAGGAACGACAATAGTAAGAGAGAAAGAGGACGGGGGGGGGGGGGAAAGCAGGTTTCACTAGTTACTGCTGCCAGGGGCGGATCCAGCCGGCGGCAAGAGGGGGGGGGGGGGGGGGGAGGGCCCAAATCTTGAGAAAATATTTAGCGGCGATTCAGCCAGCCGGCTAACGGGGAATGAGCGGGGGGTGGGGGAGGGGGTGGATAAGAGCACATATATAGATATATTATATATATATTGTTGGGGGGTCCAGTTTTTTGGGAACACTTTTGCGCCGACTCAGCCGGCCGGTGAATATTAAAGTGGGGGGGGGGGGGGCATGCTGGAGAGGAGGACCACTATTTTTTTCTTCGAGGGGGGGGGGGGAGGAGGGGGGATGAAGCGCCGTTTTAGCATGGCTTTCTTTTTAACTCTCACTTTCACCTATCCCAGATAACCCTAAGTTTTTGGTTGCTGCTTTATATGTAGTTGATAATGCATGATTAAAATAAATAGAGAGAGAGAGAGAGAACACACAATCATTATGCAGTGGTTCAGGGTTTGTGTAATGTACATTTGAAATCATTTCTTAGCGTCGTTTTAAAGCCTAAAAAAATAGCGAAACTATTTTTGAGGAAAAGCATTATACTGAACTGAATAAAGAATAATAACTTTATATTGGCTCATATACTGATACGGGCTAAAGACAATGTGGTATCCGGCACAGCAAGATCGGGTATTTGTATAGAGATATTCCAAAATGACATTCTGATAATAAACATTTTATTCTGTTTTTCATATGTATATACGCATATTGATCTTTATGATTTCTTAACGTGACATAGCTTCTTCTCCCCCCTGCAATTAAAAAAAGAAAACAAGGTTATTTAATAAAAGGATCATGCGACTAAAGGATCATTGCGATTCAAATTGATGCAAGGATTTTTTTGAATAAGCAATGCTTTTCACCAGAATCTTCTTTGTAAAAACGACTTTAATAATAATAATAATAATAATAATATGTCTTGTTTACCCAGGGTAGCCTCATCAGTAATCATACACTCTTAATTTCAGCGAGTAAATTGTGCCGAGTAAAACAAGCTGAGTAACAAAAACGAGCAATTCAGTAGTCAAGCTGGAGTAAGAAATCAATTTTAGTGGTACTCGTCATCCGAGTAATTTGTTACCTTCGATAAAGGGTAAATCAATGACTCAACATTGAGTAAAGCAGGGCTCTCACTTAGCCGAGTTGGAGCCTCGAGTTGTGGCGAGCTGGTGCGAGCTTATGGCAAGCCGTTTTATTATTAAAACATATCAAGAAATAAATTCTTGATATCAAGAAATCATTTTACGTTGTAAAGCAATGGTAATTCTTAATATCAAGAATTCGATTTCGTGATATTAAGAATTGAATTCTTGATATCAAGAAATATATTTTAATGATAAAACGGCTAACCATAAGCTTGCGCCAGCTCGCCACAACTCGAGGCTCCAACTCGGCTAAGTGGGAGCCCCTGCTTAAGAACTTCGTTTGTGTCAATTTTGAGTAAAATACGGTTGGGTATTAGCTGTCTCGTGCATGCATGTGCGCGTGCAGAAAGATGCAAAAGAACTGAGATAGATGTGACACATTGGGAATAAATTCTGAGCTCATGGATCGAGCTTGGAAGAGCTCCAACTGACATTTTTTAGGTAAGATATCCTCATGATAATATTAAAAGAGCTACCGTGTGATATTTAGTCAAGTCTCAAGGACACTGTGTTGATCAAGATTGTAAAATTATTGTTGTCACTGTCGATGTCATTAATTTGATTGTGAACTTGGGCAATTCTCTAAGGGCGAGCGTGCATGCATTAATTTAGTGACCGATAATAGCTAGCTTACTTTATTGTATTTGTATTAAACACGTATTGGCCTGGGGTAGGCCTATTGATGCAGATGGTTCTAGGACAATTACCCCTGGGCAATCGGCCAATTACCAGCGGGACGATTACCCCCCCCCCCCCCCAGAAAATAACCCCCTGAAGACAGTGCCTGTGTTTTCATCTTCTCTTGAGTTCTTTCTCTTACTTCACTACCGTCAGGCTAAATGTATGATCTATTGCCTCACTCTAAACCCCGCGCATGGTTTTATTTTGATGACAAATGCAGCGATACAAAAATAAAGGAATCTGTCGCTTGTAAACAAATTAAGACGCCATTGTATATTCAGCTGCATACACCGGGGTATGTTCGGCGTTTCAAGAGGGAACAAATGCCGTCCTTAATATCATTCCGGGGCTTTTTCAATTT